>JTDE01004949.1:0-13614 GCA_014338405.1 Paragonimus skrjabini miyazakii
TTTCTCGTTTGCATTGTTTTAATAGGTTTCATTTGACTACGATTTACGATCATTCCATCTTTGAAGCTTTCAGTAAGGTGGTCCAGCGGTTAATTCCCTGTTTATATGCCTACGAAGAGTTACTGGATATATTCATCACTGTAAGTTTTGACTAATTCACCAGTGTACTAACTAGGTTTAAATGTGCAAGTTTTTACTTCCAACAAGTCACGGTTGTCTGACATGTTAGAAGTACATTGATTTTAGCTCACGTATATGAATGTTTTCATCTTTGGCTAAATTACCTGACGTTATGTGAGTATACTCACATGCGGATGTGGCCGAGTGTTCGCATGGAACAACTCATTTGTGCTTAATATAAGGCCAGCGGCACACTGGTCAACACGCTTGCCTTGTGAGGGCCTGGTCGGGGTTCAGATCGTGACCGTACCTTGGCATAGGTACGCACTATTGACAAGCTCTCACCTGAGTGAAACTGGAATATAACCTTTTTTCAAAAAGGATAACTGTAAAGTCTATGAGAATGTGCAACCCGCAACCAAGTGTGTGTGAGGTGCAACCTGTGTCATTCATGTTTTCTGTTCGTATCCTCCCACATAGTTATTTGGCTTTTTATGTTTTCTTACGTCTGCTTCTGCATTCTTACCATCGGCACAAACAGTACATGGTCTAGCGCGTTTAACTTGTGAATTTATATCGCGTTCCTTTAGTTCATCTGTTTGGGGCTGTCTCAGCTGTCGCTGTTAAAACTCTATCTCTCACGTGGTTAATCCATTTGTTTTAGCCATCTTATAAAGTCCACTGTGGTCGACAATATTCATTCTGATTAGATCCGTTTAGTCGTAGCTGTTGAGTGGAGTGGCTTTTGTTTCAACATTGTTTGTTATACTCTCAATCAGAAACCAGGGTATGCTATTCGAAATTCTAATAACTTGGTGTTTCTAGACAGTGGTGCAATTTCGCTTTTTTTCAGATGTCTTGTTTCTTGGTACCTTTGAATGAAGTGATCACACGAGTAAAACGTAGTTTATTGGGAAAGCAACTCACTCCCATGTCTCCGTTCCGTATTCTAATATATAGCCTTACGTGCATTGGTGTGTTACGCTGGTTTATACTGAATACGGGGTGTGTGAGTAGAATCACAAGTGGTGCAGCGCAAGTCATTTGTGGTAATGATTAAACACAGGCGTCCTTTGCCTCGGTCACTGCAGCATCCTAACCGGATGCTGCCAACCGTGTGTGAGTTTAACGCAGTAGTGACAAGGGTCAAGTGTCTGATGTGACTCTTGGTCCGATTGTTCGGCCTGTTCTATCTGTCATTGTCTGTTTATTCATGTGAGCAGACTTATCATTGTTTGTATTGACACCGGCTCAGTGTGTATTGATCGCATGGGCTTCCGCATGCCTCCGTTCGACATGAGACTTGAAACCTGATATACAATCCAAGCACCTCCATCATCGACATTAACCTTCCGCCGCTGCCGTTTATGCGTTGGCTCAGGCACGTCTCGTTTTTTTCACATCGTTAAACGAAAATCGTCTTATATGGTTCATGATTCATACTTTTAGTATGTGTTCAATCGAAAGCAGATCTTTCCCAATTTTATAGGGATATCATCCTCGTTATTCTTTGATGGTTTGTCGCAAGCTGATTCCTTCTAATTGCGCCCAGGTGGGCGTGTAAGCCAAACATCGTGTAGACATTTAAAACATTGAGTTCTCTTTGTCCATTTGGCCAAAACGGAGAGGAGACAAGTCGCGAGATATTAACATCTCAATTTGCTTTCATCACTCGCTAACGTAAAACCAGCAAATTATACAAACTGCACGTGACAACAACAGTTAAACGAACCAACCACATAGTTGTGACCTTTCGAACACTATCGGTCACTTAGTTGGCCCGGTCAAATTGTTCAAGATATTTTTCCGTAATCATAACCCAAAACTGCGATTGGTGAAGCAATGCTAATCAGACAACATCGGCCACTTTTGTATGCACCGAGGGCGCTGGCTCAGTCAATCTCCTTGCTATGGACTGGTCGCACTATTAGCGCGCGAAAGACCAAAGCTAGTTGGTTGGTTCGTTCATTTGTTGCCATGTGCAGTTTGTATAAACTTTGCTGGTTTTGTCTTAGAGATTGATGATAGTAAATCCAAATGTTAACATCTCGCGATATGTCTTCTCTCTATTTTGAGTCGTCTGGATTGTCTGCCATTATCAGTTCCGGGTTAGGTCGACGTCGATCATTGCACACACTGTATGACATAATTTATGTGGATCGATTCTTTTGTTCACCAACGCTTGTTGTTTGCAGTATAGTATATGGACGATATCCTCTGTGTGCTCTCCATGAGTCGACATACCTCCCGTGGACGGAATCTTCATTCCTGGATCTCTAGACCTTCCGGATGCCTTTTCAGAATATCATCCACTGCATAGTTGAGCGGGAACATGAATTTGACATCAGTTGGGGAGCCTGAGAACTCACAGTTACAAATACGTTTGTATTAGGTACTCCAGCCTCGCCGAAGTTACAGATTCGTTACATGGAGTTAGTGGTTAGCTTGGTGCTTTTCTGTCGAATCTGAGGTTCGAGTAGTCGGTGTTTTTTCCAAAACACTGAAGAGCTCGAAGCCTAAGGATAGTTTTCCGTGCTTTTTTGGTTTGTGAAGGTGCGATGCAAATGCTGCTAAGACACTGGTCCCTACCATTCATCTTTCTTTGCAAAGTTGACGGCAAGCTTCTGATGGACTTCTCGATACGCGCTCCTGGAATAATATGGTCTGTAAGTAGTGCAATTCTGACGGACTTTGTTTCTTTTCTGGCTACACTCTTGTAGAGCTTCCCTTTTCTTCCTGGGTGTCCAGATCAAGTGAGATAAGAGAACCGTATGTGCACTGACAGTAACTCGCAGCTGCTGTGGACGCTTGTCAAAATGTAATTAGGTTTCACGTCCTAACCTTCTTTTATCGGGGACATTGGTGAGAGTTTGATATAAGAACTGGTAAGATTCCTTCAGACGATTTGATAAACTGAAATTCTTCTTTTCCAAAAGGTTTCCGTTGTTCCTGTGTCAAACAAAACTGTCAGTCTTATCCCTATTGCTCCCAAGTTAGTTATTGGGTCAGTGTTGCATCGGACCAGCAAACCCAAGGAAAGTCAGGTGCTTACAGACTAGGTAGGATTTCGGCCCAGTCCGAGGTACATTGACCACATTTATACCCTCCAGGAACTACTGAAGCATCGAAAGCAATGGCCTTTATATCTTTGATCACGAAGATTACTGGCAACGTTATCTGGAGTTGTCTACTTCACAAATCATATCAGAGAAGTCTGAAATTGTCAAGTTAATTGTATACTCCCTCTGCAAACTTGGCGAGAACCCGCGGTTGACTATCTCGTTCGCTCGTTACCAAGAGTGGCGTTCTCCAATAATGTCCAGTCTCCCTCTTGTTGCTCAGTTTTGTCGTAAGCGGCATTCTGCAACTTGTGCCTGGGGGTTCCAATAATCTGTATGTTGAGGTTCCTCTCGGCACCAAGCTAACCGATAAAGGGCTTGTGGACAGCGTTGTTCCGCTTAGTACCTTCACCGAAGGCATGCAGATTGCTGAATAAGTTGAATGATCGGGCTGGCTTTTATGAAGTGTGCTTCGTGCCTTCGAAACACAAGGTACCACTTCCATTCTTACCTCAACTGAAGACGGCTTGGGACTGCAGACCGGTTCACCTACTTGGGTAACTGTCTTATTCGCTTGTAATGTAGTTGGGGAGATGTCAAGGAGGATAGCGAAGACACATGCTGCCTTTAATACTTTTCGTTATCTGTGATGTCGAAAATTTATCCAATTGTTGCCGAGAGGAAGAGAGCATAATACCTGTTGCGATCCGTCTTGTCATGTGATTTGGAAGCGTGGCTTGTTCGTGTGAAAAGATCCACAATGCCGCTGTTGTCTCCGTCAGTAAACCTACGTCATGCATGGTGCTTCTGTGGGGATTGCAGCTGTTCGCTAGCAATTATTTTCTAAACTGGATGCCTTGTGCGTCGTCATGACCAAGGACGAGTGTTTAAGGAAAATGAACACCATTTTGGAAGACCAGAGCAAGTTCTAAGCGGACCAGATAGCAGAAAATAACACATTGTTGGAAAAGCGAGTTGCAAGGCACCCCCAGATACTGTTGTTACATGGGCACATATCTGAAGTCCAATATAGACAGTTGAAGCCAGTTGGCACGGAAACACCCCAATTGAGAAGTGCTCCAAATGTGCACAAGGATGGTATATCTTTACGTCCGATCTTGTGCATGAACAGTTCCGCTTACCATAAAGTTGCTTGTTGGATCCCATCCCTAAAGTCTTATCCCCACATTGCTTTCGGACTAGCTGAAATGTTAGAAAACACATCGGTGAGTACCCAAGTAATGTGGTTCATGGATGTTGACTCTCTTTTTATGAATGTTCCCCTTCGTGAGACAGTTGCTTTTTTTGTGTGATTTTATCTCGAGTCAGAACGGTGATATAGGTGTTCCACTTGAATACCTCAAATATCTTATTTGTTGTGCACAGAAAACATTCGTTTCGACTTCGAGGGACTTGCATGCAAACAGATAAACAGTGTTGCTGTGGGTAGTCCGTTATGCCCAACACTAGCGGACACCTTCTTTGGAATGATTGGGCAACAAGCCCCGGGTTATACAGCCGAATCGTTATTGTACAAATGATACGTTGATGATATTTTAATTTTTACTGACGTTACTCATTTTGACTTGTTTTTCAACTTTCTGATTAATATTCACCCCAGCCTATGTTTATCTCACGAGGTTGAATCGAACAATAGTTTACCGTTTTTGGATGTACTCATTACTAGACGTGCGGATGGTACGTTACAACGCTCAGTTCACCGCAAAGCGACATGGGGTGGTCAATGTTTTCAGTTTTCTAGCTTTGTTCCTATTGCATACAAACGGGGTTTGGTTAAGACACTGTTTCATAGGGCCAGGCGTATTTGCACCCCGGATACTCTGCTGACAGAACAGGAGTTGTTGAGACGAACTCTATTAACAAATGGGTATCCCGACGAATTCATTGAGGTACATAATACGATGAAGAAAAGCTCTGAGCCCATACTGACGGGCCAAAAGAAGGATGTTTTCCCATTCTTACCATTCAAGGGTGATCACCTAACCAACAACATGAAGCACAAATTAAAGTCTGTTCTGGCTCGGATGTATGCGGCTGCGCAGTTGCGCTTATTTCAAACCACCAGAGGACCAATTCTCTGCAATCGCCAAAGCAGTTTGTCAAACTGTTCTGTCTCCCATGTTGTGTACCAGTTCACTTGCAGTTGCAGTAACGTTCATATAGGCAGAACAGATCGACAACTATCACAGCGAGTCGCCGAGCACATCCCGAAGTGATTGAAACAACAGATTACGCACCACCCTCAACTTGTTGCATTGACTGCTCGAAATCCAACGTCATCGATTGCTGAACACGTCATGACAACAGGTCACCAAGTTGGCTCCTTAAACTCATTCAATATATTGTTGCGCAATCGAAACCCGAAGTTATTAGCTTTCTGCGAAGCGATATTCATCTGAACTCACCAGCCGACGTTATGTACACAAAAGTGGTTGAAGCAACCTGTCGGGTTGTCATGATCTTGATTACACAATAATCGATGTGCTTGTATGTGTTTCTAGTGTTTGCTTGTTTCATCTGTATGATGTATATAACTGGCATGTTTTACGTTTGCGACTGGTGAGAGTAAGTGAAATGTCAACATATCGCAATATATGCCTTCTTTCTGCCCTGATGAAATAAAAACACAGTGTGTAGTTACGAGGTCACGTGCGCCGTATACCATCTAGGCGTTTGCCTCACCGGACGTTGTTCACCAGGACTATCAACAGTTTTGTAGAATCAGAAGTTGATCAGGTTGTGAATTATAAAAGTTGACTTTCCCATTGTGCATTTGGTAGGTGTCCGCCAAGTTTCAGTCTTGGCGATCACTTAATTCGCTGGTTAAAAACACTATCCGGTATGGCAGCATGTCCTGTCACTCGTGCGCCTGTATCCAAATCGCTGCTGGCTGTTTTTTTCCAATCTCATTTTGTCCAGTTTTTGTGTGTGGCGTTTTTCGACAGCGTTCCTCATCGATGTTGCGACAACGGTGGCTCTGTTCACTACCATCTAGTTAGACCCATTGACCCTTGTGGATGAACGCAATTGTACTACATAGTCTGAAAAACTGTAGATGTTCACTGGTGACAACGGGGCGAGCATCTTTTGTATTAAGAGAGAACAATCATATAGTGGGTTGGAACCCGTGTGTTTAGTACCCTAGGTAGACAGATAAGCACGCCGAGCCAAGCGGAGTACCTGTGGTAAAATGAGATTCAGACGATACTTTTCATTATTTGGCAGTTGTCAGCGACTGACTAGGTTGGAAGCCAGATGTGATATTGATGACGACGAAACGCCAAGTGATATACAGGTTCCCTTATGGAACACGATTTAGTTGATTCTTATTTTCCTCCCTGTTGCAATTCATGCCACTAACTGAAGGTATTCAACGGCTGCGTTGTGCATGGATTCCGGTTCATTACTCTGAGTGACTTAATTCAGAAAACTGTCGCATGCGCTCTAAGCGCTCCCCCTGGGATCGCTTGCTCTAACTTCCGTGCCCATTAATTTTTCCAGTATCAACTAGCACGTGTTTGTCGTGTATGTTGGGGCTTCCATCGACAGTGACCTGTTAGTGGTAATCCAGACTTTATGGTAATGGAACTAGATTATGCAGCACTGTTGGGTTGTATTTATGACTCCGAAGTGCACGTCGTGAAAGGTTTTCATTCCCAATCTTTGAGGACCATTGTTTAGCTCCATATAACTAGCTAGACTCTTGTCCCGTTATCATTCGCTGGATACACTACTAATAAACATTCCGAAACTGTGAACCAAAGGACGGACTTGGGCGCCTGTGTGTCCATTAAAATCAAGGCCGCGGCGGCGTCATACTTAGTTGCTTTTGCGCAGACAATTATGGTTGAGGCTTAGCAGTTAACAAGGCTTCCAGGAATTTGTGCAGTCGATAAGTTCTCCTGCGCCCAATCGCTTTGAATTTTGAACTTGAATCTACGCAGTGTCAGGTCTCTAAATGGTGTCTGGTAGTCGATATGCCAACTCTGTGCGAATGATCACCGATTTGTGTAGTTGACTGAGACATACTGTTCACTAACCATTTCGAAATATGCTCATTTACTCTTGTTTGAAGCCTTGTGTCAGTTCTTCCGGTGTTGGCTTCCATCACCAGATAAAACTACAAATTACGTAAGATAGAAACTGTTAGAATGTCGTCCTTTTTTATGGCAGTGGTAATTTTCTGACCTCGGCCAATGTATTCGGTTTTGCAGCCTTGCACGTCCTTTTAATTTCTGTTTTGAGATGCTAAGCTGCCGAGTGCAGTAAATTGTCTGCATTGTACGATAAGTTGAATAAGGCGTCATTCTGTGACACCCTTCTGTCGTAACTGGACCTGCGGCCTTCGAGCGCATAAACAGATAACAGGATAAGGGTCAGTGAAACAGCGGATTACGGAACGACGGTCAACGGTAATGAACAACGGACTGCATGGTTCGCAGTTTACGACCCATAAGGGCTTCGGCAGGAGATCAGTTACTGCTCAGCCACTTGTTAAGAGTGGTCCGGTAAGTAAACAGGAGTTGTTGTGGGATTTCTTCAGACGCCCCCTCCCCATGCGATTCGGGAAGGGCACGTTTGAGTGTGTCAACGAAGCGTTTCTGCCTGCCCGTTGGACTGCGAATGATAAGAAGGTGACCGAACGTGTTCATTGGCGTTGCACCGGCAGAATTCTCCGAACTGACCTGACGTGAATTGGGTACCATTGTCGGACCAAGTAGTTTCTGGGAAGCCATGCTGACTGAACAATCATCGAAGAGTGTTGGTAGTAGCAGTCGCCGTTGCTGAAGTTAGTGGTATGATCTCAGGCTATTTGGAAAATGCGTCAACCAAAACGAGGCAAATTATGCCGGCGAAATCGACGTCAACTCTCGATCATGGTTGCTTCGGTTGAGGCCATAGGATCGGCCTCTGACGGGTTGGGCTTCGGACAGCCTGCTGGTAACTGGAATAATATTTGACCACGTCCTCAATTTGACGATCCATACTATGCCAGTAAGCATAGCTCTTCACCCGATCGTCTTTATTCGGTTTTCGCCGAATAAAGTTGGATAGTTCGCGTGAAATTGGCGGAGAACCAACGGACGAAGACTGGCTGGAACCACGACCCGATCCGCAAACATCAGGCAGTCCAACAAAGAACAGGGACTCACGGCGTTGTTGTAGCCGTTGTAGATCTCCTGTCAGAGTCGTGGTAGATCAACCTCCTTGGACGTACTGGAGAGCTTGGCGAAGGACTTAATCTCCCCGTGTGGCCCGCTTAATGTCAGCCACAGTGACCGGAAGGGCACGGACGGCATCGGATAACTGTCGGATGGTCTCTGGTTCAATAGACACCGTGGCGATCACCGCATCTTCTTTGGCCGGTCGATGGTTGCTGATGAGGCGGGAGAGGGCGTTGGCTTGCCAAAAATCCTCTGTTTTTCGATGCTGGATCCGAAAGCCGTAGCCGAGCAAGATAATGGTCCAGTGTTGGAGTCGGTCGGCAGAATGCACCGGTATGCCCTTCTTTGAACTGCAGATTAACAGCAGTGGATTGTGATCGGTTAGTTGGTTGAACAACCGACCATAGATGAGCTTGTGCAACCGTTTCACTGCGATCACCAATGCAAAGGCCTCCTTTTCTATCTGGCCGTACTTTCTCTCAGTAGCTGTAAATGTTCTGGAGGCATGCATAATGGGTTTTTCTGATCCGTCAAGAAACGTATGGAGGACGACGGCACCAATACCGTAATTGGAAGCATCGGCTGCCATGACGTTTGGCAGCTTAGGCTTATAGTGGGTCAGGAGCTGAGCATCGATTTCAGCTGAACAAATGCAGCTTTACAGTCGGTAGGTCAGTGCCAAGATGCGTCTCTCTCCAGCAGACGGTTTAGCGGAGCCCGGGCGCTATGTAACGAGGTTATAAATGCCCCGTATTAGCTGATCAAACCAAGAGAAGGAATGAAGTGAAGATACACTCTTGGGTGACGACATCTGTTGAATGGTCCGGATGTTCTCAGGGTTAGGATGACGGCCGGTTGCATCTAAAATGCAGCCCAGTTATTTGATGAATTGAAGAAAGAATTGGCATTTCTCCGGTCGCAGGCGGAAGCTGTACTGCCGGATACGCTCCAGGACAGCATGAATTCGATTTTGCAACTCGTCCCGGATGTCGTAAATGGACCTACGGCGGATTACGGGACGACGGTCAACCGTGATGAACAACGGACTACGGAGTATACACGATTAATTCGTAGTTTCTCGACTAACCAAACCACCCGAGGCTAACGCTTGAACACAGAAAGAAGACTGACCTTCAAGCTGAGCTCTTTTTGTGTCAATCAGTCCGAAGTCTACACGGTCACAAACTAGATCCTATATAAACGGTTTGTGGCCAATCGGAAAACAAGGTCAGAAGATAGTCGGAACAAAGATCCTGACAGTATAGTGATGCTCCAATTAAAGGAGGTGCGTGTAGGCGGGGTTCCAGAAATTGGCACAACGGTTGAGAACGCTCGTGAAGGGCGAACTGGCTCATGACCGTGCCGACTATGAAGATCACTTCAAACAGTAATGAGTTAGGCCTTTCCAAAGGCAAATAAAACGGTATTTTCGGGGAATTCCATTCTTCCCCGACACATTCTTACTGATGCCTGTTCCTTAATTTATTTAGCACTAATGTAAGTGTGGAGATAATTGTTTGATCGCAACGCGTTGGTGAGACGTCTTTCTTCTTCGATTGTGTCCGGGACGCGAATTGCCCGAGGTCGACGGAAGGGTTTTCTCATGAAAGCCCCTTCATGGGTAATTAGTGTGAAACTGATGAACATTGCATACTGCTCCGCCCATGTTGGCTTGTGAGAAACCGAGCGCCTTATATTTCCTGTAGCAATGCGTGTGAATAGCACATCCAAAAGGGACAACCTGTAGTTCTCTTCTAACTCACGTGTAACTGAGAAATTATTGTGAAAAAAATTAATTCTATTCAGAATTTCATAAATCTGCTTCTCTTTATCTGCTATAACTAAGACATCATCACCGTATGAAATACATTGTAACGCTCCCAATGGTAGCTCGTACCTCTTGCTCAATCTTCGATTTGAAAACGTCAGCTAGTGTTGATCCAAGGGAGCTTCCCATGGCAACACCATCAACCTGTTAGAAACTTTCGTGTTGGAAGAAAAACTCAAACCTTCTGTGCACAATAAGATCAGATGTTCTAAAAAGCAGTCCGTATGAGAATATGAATTCCGTAGGTTTGATTGGAATCACGTTGAAAATCAACTGTCTAACGCAAGGGAACATTCATAAACAAAGAGTGGGATCCGAGATATTGATTTCCTCACGTTTGGTAAGGTTAAAGATGTCTGGTAGTATATACATCCATAGCTTTTCTAACGTTCACTTCTCTGCGTCACCTGCGTGATGTTTACTCAACTAGTGCCACGCGGTTATGAGATCAGGTAGTCAAGCAAATGGTGGTGATCGCCTTGGTAGTAAGTCCATGTCCTGATATCGCTCACACCCAGCTGGATTCACGTATGTTTGGTAGCCAGCTCTTGGGTATCACATGGATGGCGCAGGCGGTCTCCACTTTCATTGGCTGCGCCGGTGCCGTGAGGTCCGAGGACTCCTGGTCAGACTGCCTATTTGAGGTCAGCTACAAAAAGCAGCCGGTTACTCACTCGTGTTGAGCGGATTGTGTTGGAGAGTTGGTACTAGAACCGGTTCTTTGTAGCATCAGTGTGACACATGATCGCACCATAAACACTAAGAAATGTGGCAGATTAACCTCGACCGAGTAGCATGTGCATAGATATGATTGGGGGGCTGATATCCTGTGATTTGTGTATCAAGGAATTGCTGTAGTTAGCCACCGCGAAACGGTCGCCGTGCTCCAGAGCACTTTTTGTCGTGTAACTTACCTAGCTGAAAGAGTGGAAAGCACTTGCTTCACGGGGCTTACCTTGGTCTGTAAGCCTTATTTCACTCAAGGTAGCGACATCGAGGTCGTAGCGGCTCAGTTTTATGACGATCAGTGTGGTGCAACGCTCCGGTCGTCCGGCGCTGCATTGATGCGGCAGCGTATGTGCATTCCGTGTCCCGTTGGCCAGCGTCTTACATTCACCGGTCTGTCCCAGGCTGACTTGGAGGACTACCCGAAGCCTCTGACTCAAAAGCCTGGCCTCAGGTAACAAGATGTGTTTTTTATTGGGAACCCTATTGAGAGCCAGTAGCTTGAAAGTCTGCCTCACTTTCCAATGGGAGGCTAACCGGTCACGGGGGCTCAATGAATGAGATATTGGCGTCCCATTCCGATTACTGCTGCGCATAGTACATGTGTTGTAAACTACATGAAGCTTCTGATTATCGTTTATTGACCGTACAAGACAGTGCGCTGGTGGCCATGGTTAGCTGTTGGACCATCGTAATACGTTTTGTTTGAGGGTATCTCTTCTGACCGCCTTCTTCCGTATGCGACAATCAGCAGTACTGAAGCCATAGATACATTTCTGATGTATGCTCATGTGGTCGTGCCTCACTGCCTAGACACAGTCGACATGTTGCCGTATGAGTGTGTTTTTCGTCCTGTTGCTCCTGTTTGGTCTGTCTGAGACGGTATAATCTTGATTGGCCGGAGTTCTAGACGGCATATCCCCTAGGATTAACACAGCATACGGGTCTGACCACCACTCCAAAGTAGCAGAAAATGTTGGACACTCAAACAATGTAGTTGGCCGTTTGCCACGCCCGCTTCGGATTGACGACTTTGTATTTCTCTTGGCAGGAGATAGCTGCCGTCTAAGAAATGCTACTGATCGTTGATTACCTCAGCGATTTGGAAACCATTTGCTCTGAACATCGGGTATTTCAAGATCAACAGGTGACAGGTAATCAGAGATGCTATCTGATTGGGTGATAACACGCACCAGAGTTTGCTTAATCTGAAAGTTGGAACATGCTCGGCTGTTCCATTTTGCAACTGCTGTTCGGTTCTCCCCTTGTAGATATCCTGACACCCACCTTACACATCACTGCAGTGAGATTTCGCCTCAGGAGGTATCGGCATCCCATTAACTAAAAATAGCTTCGTAGCCAGGTAGGATGTTCAGCAGACGGTTCACTGCAGTCGTCGACTTGTTTGTCCCATCACACCATCACGACGCTCCGCTTAGACGTAACTTCTTCCTGTTTTGTCGTGACCAAGCATGTCGTGAACACATAGAGATAGTCATCCTATTACAGCGTTCATTTCATTTGCTGTAGCCCGTTGTACAAATTGTCTAACAAACATATTCTTCTGACACGGTGTTCATTTCACCACCTGCCACAACGAGACTGGACCTTGACGCGGTGTGACGGCTTGCGCATCCCGATGACCTATTGGGCTTAACTGGACGGTGTGGCCACCACACCGATAGAGTCACTCATGCCAGGCAGGCCAATAGGTAGAGGTCTGACAAACCAGTCTCCTGGTCCTCCAGGTTGGGGGTTGGAAGGAGGTTGGCATCTTCTTTCGGAAAACGTACCAGTTCTGGTACACTGCCACCCACCCGCTGCCTTGCCGTATAGGCTTTTGAGCCAGAGGCTTTGGTTGAGAACCCTTATCGTTCTCCTGTCTAGGTCTGGGCGCCCAGGCAGTATCTCAGCCCACACACAACCATGAATAGTCACAACACAAGTAATTCCATACTGCATCGGCCGTCTCGCAGTATAAACCGGGTCGCCTTTTCTGTTGCATACAGCAGTGTGGATAGGCGAAAACGTGCTACTGCTGACCCCTCCCCACTGTCCTATCAAATTCAGTTCTCAGGCCCCTCCCAACCTCCATTTCTGATAGTTACTCCGTAGGTCCGACAACAAATGTAACTAACCGTGATAACATTGAGCCGGTAAGTTCCTTCTGTTGCCATTTAGCTTCAGGCCTCCCTCGTCCCTTGCTTAGACCTAGAACGCGAATTAATATAGGTGCCTTCAACGTTTGCACTCTAAAACAGATAGGTCAACAGGCCGCTCTCGCACGAATGTTAGACTCTTTGCATGTCGATGTCTGCTGTATCTCTGAAACTAGAATCCAGGACAGTAATCAGCGTATGGAACTAACAGCACCCGCATTGTCTACCCGATACTGGTTATACACTTCAGGTGACTCCACAGCCGCTATTACAGGTCAGGCTGGAGTAGATATAGTCCTTAGCTCGACGGCCGCAGCTTCATTGATTGATTGGATTCCTGTTAACAGTAGACTTTGTACTGTCCGCTTGACAGGTTCCGTTAAGACCAACTCTAGATGCAAGACTTTCAGGAATTTATTCATTGTGTCTGCTTACGCTCCTACTGACTGTAGTGACGACAGCGTCAAAGACGCATTTTACTCAGATCCAGCCGCTCTCCTTCGGTCGACACGTGGCTCTGATATAGTCGTTCTGGC
>JTDE01004950.1:16299-29757 GCA_014338405.1 Paragonimus skrjabini miyazakii
GTGGTCAGCGGTTGGGTGAACGACAAACGTTCCTTGTAGAAGACTAAAGCTTTCCACTGATGCTTGAACCATGGGAATTCCGCCACCAGACCTTGATTGACTTGATGTCTCCAGATTGATTGGGCCACCTGCATCTTTTAGTATACTTGATAATAGGGCTAAACTATAATTCCCAGACCTATTGGTTCTGGCCATGATGAGGAATGCAAAGTTTGTCCTGTGTCAAATGGTCTGGGTTGCGATCTGGCACAAAGGTTGATGTAATTTTTGTTCGAACTGAAGAAAACGGTGTCCGACTTTAGACAACCATATGTATAATCCTAGTGACCATTCTATTAGCTGACCCAAAAATGGCCACGGTGCAGATAACTGCTGGAATGACAGACAAAATTATCGTACTTGTGATCACCTCAGATTGTTCGCCATCATCAAGGCCAAACGTCAAGATAGAATCCTGATTGTCTTCGGCGGCCAAACTGCTTTGATTTGTCGTCTGGTTTCGTCTAAACCTTATCATTCGATGCGTGCAGCCGGGGTGTTGAGAGCTAACCGATACCACATTGTGTTCAACCTAAGCAACTGCCACATTTAGGCACATCTGTATGACCCATTAAAATAATAAGGGATCGGCGAAAAGTTGAAACAGAAACTGGGTAAATAAACGGAAATTCAGCTTCTGTTGCTACTGCTGTTAGCGGTGAGGAAGCGAATGAGGTGGCCAATCGGCTCGACTGTTCTGAAAGAAAGTTACGTCAACAACTTCCGCAGTGAGGAAGCTGCAGAAGATGTTCTATGGACAGAGTCGAGAGCAATAAGCGGTAAGGCACAGATACAGCAAGGTGTGTTAGAATGGGACATCCAGAATTCTGAGAGATGAGATTGTCGTGTGGCTTGTTTCTGAAGAACGATAGCTCCGAACGATAGTTGCCGAACTAAGAAAACCAGACACTTCAGTGTGCAACTCACATGCATTACCCATTAAATACAAATGAAGCCGTCGCGGAAAAGTTTCAATTCACTTCGAGTACCATTATCACCCTCGTGCACAGAGGTCTCTCGTCTTGTCTTCGTGAACCAATAGTCGTAACGCCTGCTCCACGTAGTCAACAATGATATGTGTTCCACAGGTCTACGGAACACACCGACAAACGTACGTAGTCTAATATGAGGTATATTTACCGAGTCTTGTACAACTCTAAAACATAATTTGTTCCATCCTGTTGAACATGTGATCAATCTACTGAATGCAGTCGGATTGACAGATGGAACGGTAACAGAAAATCGACAGATCATTCACAATTAAGCCAACTTACCAAACTATGGAGTAGAATGAGTAATAAATAATCGTCCACATAGTTCCCACGTTCCAGTATGCAACGCCTGCAGTTTTTATCCGCAATGTACCTCTTGAGCAGCACTGTGAACGATTGAGATAACACTTCATCAAGAATAACAGTGCTTACAGCATAAATATCCTATCCTATTTGAAAGCAGGAGGCATAAAGTATACTCTGTGCAAACCTATTTGATACAGCCAAATGGATAACACGACTGGGCCATACACGCAACGTGGGCTTTGCTCTAAAAAGGAGATGTACGTAAAGCTCTTAGAAACCCTGAATGTCAGGTACTGGATGATTGAACAAATTAGTACGACAAACAGGAATTCGTCATGCAATACGCATGAAACAAGTTGCTATGACCCTCCATCATATGCTCAAAAAGAGTAGTCAATTACGCAAGATAAAAAAGGAACACAAGTCACAAAGCTATCAGTGGTATGCTGCAGTTAGTAAAATTCACTGTTTTTAAGACAGGCTAACATGTCCATCTTCTTTAAGCAGCATTGCGATAAAACCACTAATTGTGAGCTAGCGGTACCCAGCTGACCAATCATCATCGCACTTAATACAGTCGAGTGACTAGATTAAAGAGGATCCAGCAGCAACGACCACCATAGTATCTGAGTTTGATAGGATTATAAAAAAGATCTTTTCAGAGCGCGACGGGAATCACAGAGAAGGCAGGTAGCATGAAATACATTTGATCTAGTACAAGTGTTATGAAAAGTTAATCGTAATGAGAAATATTTATGTATATGAAAGTCTGATTGGAGTCGAATCTGTCCTAAAAGTATATGCGAGTGTAGGGTAGATGACTAGGGGTTTACATTTGGCTGTAGCTGAGCTAACTCTTTGAAAGCAGAAAGAGATGCCTGTTGACGAGCCAAGCTTCGAGTACGACCAACGGCACGAACAACCACGACAGGACGGATACCAGAGGTCGGGTCGGTATTATTGTCGTTAAAGGTCGCATCGCCGATAGTGAGAACGGTATGGTGCATCAGAGCGTCGACCGGGTTTTCACTGTTCGTCCTCTTAAACGAAAAAGAAGTCAAAAATTGGTTCCATTCAGTAAACCACTAGATCCTGACTCATTCACACAAACTGGTTTTCTGTACTAACAGACAACATTTACGATGCAGATTAATTTGTGATAATACCGCTCTAATGCGGATAACGTTACTGACATTAACCCAAGAATAGATCATGCAGTGAATGGCCACAACTATTAAGATGATACTCACGAGTAGTCAAACAAGGGGATTACGACGTCTATCTGAACGGTGACATCACCATCGCCCCTTCTAACAATTAACATGCTGTTCACGCGTTCCTTCAGGCTGTTAATCCGTTTTCGTAATGACGCATGGAAATTTTTCATAACCACGTCCACAGACTGTTCTACGATTACACGATCGCTTATTTTTTCACTCAAATTTCGATAATTTTGAGCGGGTCCGTGGAAACTTTCCCTAAAGTAGGAAACTGCGGCGAATTAGTGTGCGGACCAAGTTTTAACACGCAACTGTCTCATACAATACACTCACATGAATGGATGAAAAATGGCTGTTTCACAATCATAAGAACACCTGTTATGAAGGCATCTCGTTACGTCTCGACTTTAGTTAGTTATCAGTTTTTTGAATGTCTAGAGCAGCAGAAGTGACAGAGTTTTAGCGAAGCCAGCATTTAGTGGTATGTTTAAGCCATTGTAGCAGTCACTACCTCCTCTGATATCTTGAACTAGTGATCGGGCTTCCGTGTTGCAATGTTCCAGAGAGCTACAGTGACTCTTTCCATTACAACCATGTCAGAAAGGGCAATGGGAAACAACCATACACAAAACAATCCATGACTATCATCACCGCCGGAAAGATATCAGTGGTACACAACAACATCTGATAGCAACACAGACAAAAAACAGTCGCAAGCAAGATTAAGGCACTATTCACAGAAGAGTTTCCTCGTAGCTTTCAACACTGCACTCAAATAGATGCAGGTAACTCAGATAACTCAATTAAATGACAACATCCAAGTCAGCCACCGTATCCTATAATTTTTCTAACTTTAGTCCACAGTCTAAGAAAAAAAGCATTAACGCAAACATGAAGAAACAAGTTGCACTCTGTAGCTAAAGCTTGAAGTGAGCAAAGTAAGAATTATTATCTAACAAAATAAGTGCTTCGTGGAAATTGTCAAACACCAGTAACTCGACGCTGGTCAATCAGCTTATCAACAAAAGGAAAAAAGTCCGTGTCATATGTGTTAAATCGCCAGATGATTCGGATTATGCATTCTAGTAGCCAATTCTTACGCATAGTCTGGGCTGGACATAAATATATCTTAAAATGGACAGAAAACTGTACGTAAATATATATACTGATATCGAACGTGGTTCTACAAGTACAATAATAAACAGCAACTTACGACCAGGTTTACAAACGAATACAATGCAGCGGAAACACGTGATAAAATTCTGCAGTTAATTCAAGCGATAAGACAGGTCACGCGTTACGTGTTACTACGGCTCTAAACACCGACTCTGTGAGTCACGAGGGCCCCAGTCCGGGAGACGAACCCCATCTACGGTAACCAACCCCTTTGTGAACAATTTCAATCACCTACGTCAGGTCATCATCTGTCCACCTCGAACCTCACGCCAGTCGGTCGCAGCGTCGGTAAGGAGTGTCCGGTGTGACAGACGACTGGTTGACATTATTAGTAAATGACCTAATCATCTGAATATGTGAAAATACAAGGATTAAACGAAAGAACTCGTTTAACAATCAATACCAAATACTTGCTTGCTAACCTCCTCGTTGCCTACTCACCGGTACCACTCAACACGAGCGATCGAAAGCAAACATCGGTGGTCAAATACTTGAAGACGGTTCACGTCTTCCATTCTGATCGGCCACGTTTCGCTACCATAAAGTAATACAACCTTCACTGTCGCATTATATATGCAAATTATAAGCATCAAAAAGAGGTCCCTCTGTCGCCAGAGATGTCTCATATTAGCAAACATTATCCCAGCCTTGGAGATAGGCGCTTCTATTCCATTCTATACACTACCACCGTCGCTAAGGCAGCTTCTCAGGCATACAAACGGGTCAGTCTGGAGGTGGTTGTGTCGTGTCTCCAAAATGCACATTTATGATCCTAGTGTAACCAGTCCTTTGAATTCGCCCTTGGGAAACGATATAGATCAGCAGTTCTTCAGAAGCGGTGGTGATGATGAATTCAAATTTCTCGGCTAGGGTGGAGTGCATTGAGTTCCAAAGCAGACGAACACATTTCAGCTAATGCATGTCAGTACAGGCTAATAGACATTAGTTCAGAAGCTGTCAACAAGACGTGTTACGATGCACTCTTGAGAGAGATTAAACTCAAGGATAATTGAGCTAGCAAATTGATTGGTTCAGTCTGTGAGAAAAGGGATGAATGGTACGTACAACTTTCAGACGCGACGTATTAGCAATGGCGATAGACTGTTATGGCTATGCGCATCTTTTGAACTTAGCACATCCAGTTATTCATTTCAGCGATTGCCCTATGCAACTTGATCACGAGCGCAAATTGATCACATACTCGTCAGTTGTCGGTGGCGTCAGTGCATTAAAAATAATCGTTCATTTCGAAACAAATGTTTGCTTTGATTCAGATCTTGCAACTGGTCCTACCCGCTGGTTCCGAATCATACGCCGACAAATTTAGTTGGAAATTTAATGACAATGTCGCAGGAAACGTGTGTACAGCGATATACACATTGAAACTGTCCAGGTCACGGCAATGGAGTTGAGCAAACAATCGCTGAGTAAAAATCTAAATAGCTACACGAAATGCCCATGAAGAGGCTTATCATAAAAAGGGAATGCAGATAACACAGCAGCTAATTTTTGCCGACTACGCCAGTTTAGAAGCAAACGTCGATCTGCGCTGAGTGCGGATAAAAAAAGGCCATTAATCAATAGTAGAATATTCGCATTAAATTTAGTATGAATAAAGTCAGGCAGTTTGGTAGTCGCAATTTAGAGATAGAGAAAAAAACGAACAGGTTGTAAAATTTGACGTTTCAATCTCCTCTGATTGTCTCCTTAAGAACTGTTATAATCAAACATGTTTTTATCGTACTGAAGATAATCGCAAATCTCAAGGCGGCGGATCCTGGAACACAGAGAACCTGACACAAGAACATTCGGGTTTACGAGGAGCACCGAAACTCCCTTTCTTAGCTAACAGTCAGAGTGATTTGAAAATTATTGCTGCATATTATTTGGTTGTTCAACAATCTGTGTCGGGACTCTGAAATCGTAGAGGGGATCCAACTGGTGTGTCAATCAGGCAACATTACTGTATGCCCAGGATGAGTGCAGATCACATCTAACTCGAGTTTTTGTCACCTCAAGTGGCTTTTCACAAGTGTCCAGCAAAACCCTTCTTTTCAACTACCTGATAAATTATATTTTGAAAGAAATTCCTGAAAGATCCTCTGAGAGGCGGTAAACTGATCGGTGTTGAGTATGCAAAAGATACTGCTTTAAGCTGTTCTGCAGAAAACGTGTAGTCTATGTTGAGTCGGCTGAAGGATATGTTCAGTATGTGATGTGCATTTGCAAACTGTAAATTAAGATTACAAATTAACCTGGCATTGACTCAACCCTTGGTGTTGCTGGTAAGCCGCTCGGGTTCGTATAACGTTTCACGTATTGTAACAACGCTTATGAGGCCTCTAACAGACAGAGAGAAGCATGCAATGTGTTAGCAAATTCTTGAAAGTTCAGCACCAAAACGAGGTTTGACAGCCGATTAAAACAGTATACAATGCACGTATGTCTTCGGCCATGCTCTAGAGGTAAGATACCTGACCAATTATTTCCAATGAACTCTTGGCATTCGACCACCATCGCCTCAGGCAGCAAGCTTCTAACAAACGGTTTCACGGTATAATCAACTTGCATTAGGGAAACCCACAACGTCACGAAGAATAACCGGGGTAACTAAAACAAGCGGTTTACGTTGGTTGGAATACGTACTGTGCATGCTAACGGAGCGCATGTCATACCGAACATTACTCAGTGCGACTGCTGACCGTTGTGAGAAAACCATAGATGACCAAGCGATCTGTGGCCTGACTGCACAGCTGAGTAAGATTGGTAGGAGCAGCTCGTCAAGTTGAGGACTGCGCGGCCATCCACATCATTGATTAAGAAAGCTCTTGAACAAGACAGTGCTCCAGTTAATGGTGAGTCCACATCCATGAAGTTGTTGACTAGTCTACGAATATTTACTGTATGGTTAGTTATTATGCATGCATCTATAGATTTATTAGTTATTTTGTAGATTACTGATAAGATCAACAGTAGTCCGAGGCAGCAGACTCCGCACTGAACATTTGCGACATTAGAGGAGCAAAGAAATCAGACAACGTTTGAACATATTAGAAACTGTCATAGATAAATACACCGCACATCGTGGAAGCCGATGTAAGAACAAGTGAATCGGAAATAGGAGGCACTAAACAACACAGCCGAAAAGAACAGTGCTGCACGTGACAGTAAACTCAGTTTTATTCTGAAATCTTTAAAGATTACATTTCATGATTTGCTGCTGTTTGCCTGACAGAAATCCTAAAGAATACCGCCGTTGAAGAAGCAGTACAAAGAACAACGAATACGTCGGGTCAAGGATAAAAATACTTGAATAAGTAAGTGCCACAAAGTGATCTCCGATGAAAATAAACTTAAGCTGAATGGAGGAGTCCAGAGTTCTGTAACAGACGACTGTGTGGAGGAGTCACGGTAATAATCTGGGATGGCGTTGTTACATCCGAAATGCAGTGAGTGTTTTGCAAAAAAAGCGGAACGTTTGGTGCTAAAGTCAGACAACAGACATTCAACTATTGTCATTTGTGAGTTGATTTAACCATGAAAAATGGGAGTGTTACGACGACCTCATTGTGGAGTGCATACAGCCCAGAAGATGAAACAACAGATGAAAAGCGACCAATCTGCTGCGATAACCTGGATACCTCTGAGTTACGATCTTGACCTAGCTGGGAGCCTATGAGGACCAGTAGCTATAGCAACAACCGAATTTAACAATTAAGGAATCAGCCAGGATAGGTCAGTCAGAGAGAATAGAATGTTTTGAGCAACACAATTTTAATGGTACATTAATAACATAAGTAAAATCGTTGGAAACCCTTAAACGTAGTGGAGTATCAATGCATAAATGCAGTAAAAAACTGTGGGATGGTCAATTTTTGACCATCTTCATTATCTAACACCATAGTGAGCCACAATGCGATAAAACTTTATTCGGATTAAAACATTTTCATGGAAAACAGGGGGCCACATTATTGTGAAATAGGTGGTATTGCATAGTGAGATAAACCTAGGAAAGTTGCAGTACACACTCAACTCACCTGTCCAGTAATAAACAGTTTTGGAGCGCGATCAGTGAATTGACACGGAATGCGTAATTGCTGGCATAGAGACAGTAACTGTTTAGTCGAATTAGGAGCAATGGATGGGCCGGTGGAGGCTGTCTGAGTGCTGGAATGAACAAGGTGCTCCTTCAAACAGAATACCGACAGTCGGGACAGCAGTCCAAGACGTCCAGGCCAGCAGCCAGTGGCTGAAGCTCCAAGTTTCACATTCGTCGGTAGAGGATGCGACCGGCTAGCATCGTCGTTGTTATCAGCAGCCCACATATCCACGGCATCGAACCAGCTTGTGCGTTGAACGTTTGACTGAGTATGAATCCGGGTTGACTGATTCAAATCGGAGCAGCTTCGAGAACGCCGGATCGGCAATGGACGACCAACACGTTGCGCTTCTTGCAATTCTACAGACGGAAGCCGAAATTTATTGGCTATGCGGTACGACAAATCATCACAGAGTCGACTAAGTGTCAGTGATGCAGAGAAAACTGTCGGATAGTAGTCAGACCTGTGATCGGTAATCGTCTCAAAACAACTACCAGTGGGTAAGAGCTCTGCATTAATCATCTAGGACAGAGAGAATAAGACAAATGGAATAGCATATCGCCATACAAATGGAAAAGATAAACGGACGAACAGTGACTGATCATGATAATTGGACTTCAATCCCGGAACCTAGTGAAGCGTTCAGTAATGTCATCTCGTTCGACTACATCTGCAGGAAATAACAGGATAAGTTTTTAAGATGTAACTATAGACTGTAAAGCATAGTCGAGCTTCTCAACTTTAGACAAGAACAATAGAAATAGGAACTTCTACAACCGGAGACCGATAGTCAGCACTGTGGCCAATCGTCATACATCAAAACTTTGATTTTCTTGACAAAAGTCAAATCGAACACTCAACAACGCAGTATGCGCGTACGTCCATTAACTTGCTGCATACTTCTGGCAGAAAAAAACATGTGCATTCCGAGAGTATTGTGTTCTTTATGCACCGTTCGAAACGAGACGTTTTATTTGGGACCCCTCACACTTGCACCCACACAATCAGATTAACCGACAACATAGGAAATGTAGTACAAACAAGTTTGTTTAACATAGTCCTTTTTGAAAAGCACTCACTCTGCAGAGTTTCTATGATTGCTTGATGTTGAAACAGAGCATCTCGAAAAATAACACAGCTTAAAATATTCCCACGCACATTCACATTTCCTTCCACAGTTACCATACACACAGGACTGTATAACACAGTACTTAAAATGCGACCCAGATGTTGGTTGACGTGTTTCTCTTGAATTGATCAGTTAAGTTTGTAGGCGCTCGCCCACTAATAGCCTTTCAAGGTCACCTTGCTTCAAGGGTTAGATGATCACACCGCACTAAGACCTGTTCGAAGTTGATTGAATGGATGTAGCCAGACTCTTGACCCATCACATTTGGTCAGTCTGGAGACTTTGAACATCCGGGTTACTCGTGATTTATTCAGGCTCACTTGCTCATCGATCTGATAAGCAGAAAGCAAAGGATGGTACAGATTTTTTAAGTTAAAAATCAATCACATTTGGTCGCAGCCTTCGCATTTAGATATATCATCAAACTAGCCACTTTCGACAGGGAGCACCAACAGGTTTAATGAGATCGCAGATTTCGACGTGTCCCACGAGTCGTAATCCCGAAGTAAATTATCGAAATTAACAGGACAGTTATTGTATCTCCTATCGAGGAGATCGCGCAACCTGAGCACTATTCACAAGCGAATGTGCCTGACCGTTTGCATATGACAATTCAGTCATGCACAATGATACAGTGGTAAACACGGTAGCCTCATGAAAGCGTGGCCAGAGTTCTAGTCCCGGTCATGGCAAGGACATGTAGTACTGACGAGCTCTTACAAGAGCGAAGCTCGAGTCTAATGCGTCCTCGTGGAAGAGGCTGGTTGGGAAATCCATCTGGATGCGAAATCCGAATTCAAATGTAATGGATGTTCAGTTTGAAATTAAGCAAATCCCCGACAATTCACCAATAAACTATAAACCTTGGGAAATATTTGAACTGCCTGTTACGTGAATTCTAGTAGTCGAATCTACGGATGTATCATAATAATCGGTTCAAAATAACATTTCGAACATGGCTGCTATCAGCCACTTAATGAAACAAATGAGGTTGTTTCCGGCGGTTTGTGCAAATGCCTGAAAGACATGGCGAAGTACTAATCATTGAGTGTTCTTTGTGAAAGAGCAACGAACCTCGGCAACATGCTTAAAGTGAAAGAGTTCAAACCACCTAAAGATGGGATTCATTGTCAAAAGTCCAGCAGTCAGTGAACTTGTCTAATGTAAGCTTGATAATCAATATTAATTTCCTGCAAAGGTGAGAAGGAAAAGAGGATATCTCGAAAGATGTGGTGTTGATAGTTTGATGTCCGACTTGCCCTATCCCCTACGGATCACAAGGAATGTTGATGAAACCAGATTACACTGACGAAGATTACCAGAGAAGCCGTTGTCAACGAACCACGTGTAGACATCAGAACTGGAAGTCCCTAAGGATAGGTTGACTTTAGTGCTGTGCCGTAACAAAACCGGAGAAAAGTTTCTGTCCTTGGTTGTCAGACAGCATAGGAATCCGCAAATGTTTCGTGATATGGATGTTAATCACCTTCCATAGTTACATACTCATCATCAGAGTGCTCAGATGGCTCGTCAGTAACTATCAAGTGGTGAACCGAGTTAGACGATAAACTGAAGAATTATATCGATTCTTGTCGTTCTTTGTTCAATACCACCATATCGATACTGAGTTTTCCAATATCAAGTCGACATTCCGGCCCTCAACTCCAAACTCCGCTCTGTAACCCTTGAATCAAGAGTTGTCTTCTATGTGTTCGATCAACGGGCCAATTAAACAAAATGGCCCACAGCTATCAATATGACTACTCGGAATGTCAATTTACACACATAACTGGCCTCCGAATCGAACCCGTTTGAAGTAATCATGTGGCAAACTGAATTTGATTTTGCCAGCCTGACAAACAGGATGACAAATTGTTAGCTAATTGGTGAATAAATGAAAGTAGACTGTTCATCAAATCATCTTTGCCCTCAAACCTGAAAAAGTAGCCGGCGGTGAGTAAAAATCGGGTAATACGGATTGTGGACTGCACAATTCATAGCGGTTTAGGAAAGTCTGTTCCAAATTGTGAGTTTAATTGGCTGTAGATCAAAGAAGGTTGAGTGTGAGCACGGACTTCTTTTGAGAGCAGGGTTAGTTAACGTAATCGGATATCAGTGGCAAAGGTAACGGTAAAGATTCGAGTTCTAACCATTTTGGATCAACTTCCTGGCACTCGGCAAGCGAGCTAAAAAGCACCTTCTTTACCGATGGCACGGTAAGAGACGGTGGATTGAGGAAAAATCGCACTTGGAATCGGTTCAGTTACCACTGACAACCAATAGTTGTTATTCGTCGTTCAGCCAAACGAATCGCCCACACACCGGTTATCGGTAACTTGTCCAGTTCGAATAGTCGCCCACCCACTTGGGCAACCATAAGACCAAGCAAGGTAGACTACCGGTCGAGCACAACCAACACGACTTGTTTGGTAGCCAGCTGACCGAGGATTTTGTAGATAAGAGATATGTAAAGGGGTCGGATATTCGGACACTTTGATAAAGGATAGTAAGCAAATCCTTTACTCGACATATCGATAAGAATACACTCAAGTTAAGTGCATTATTATTCGTCGCTCTCATCGGCCAGAGTTTCACGTGGTGGATGGATCATGTCGTGATGAGTGAAGAAGTCGGAGACGTAGTCATTTTAAAACTCAGTGGAATAAGGCAAAGCAATCGAGGTGCAAAGTCTAAAGTCGGTTGATCAAGAACAACAGTGGTCGAACGAACCATCCCTCAGGAGACACGGTCCGACATGACAGGCGAAAAGCAGTGACAAACAACACCTACTAAACAGGCAGAATAAGCAGTAAGTTCACAAACCCCACTTCACTGCACTTCGGAATTTCGCTTTACAAATACGAGTTCGCAATCGATGGCATGCCAAATGCTCGCCTCATAGAACGACATTTTGGAGCAACATGAGCCGAATTGAAGACAGCAAATTGTCCAATAGTACACTGTAAGATTATTTAGACCTTAAGGGAAAACAGTCTTACGACAGAGTAACAAGCACATGTGTTCTATATGAAGATAGATCATATCAGCACTGCATTCTGAGAAAGGGTGGCGGTTGATCACAACAGGTGAATTATAGTTATAAAAGCAGGCTCTCAAGAGAGATCAGAGAGCATAGGCGTCGGAGACTACAACCGATTCAAGCAGTGGTCAACTTTGGATTTATCAGCCTTCGAAAGGGGATTGAAAACAGCCAAAGTAGAAGTTGTGGAATAAGCTTGATGATACGGTAGCCCAAAGCCTGTTGGGACAGACAGATGGCATCATTAAGTGACCATTACGTATATTCAACCAAACACGTTACCTTAATTATCCGATTCAACAGTTAAATGCTATGGACGCTTCAAAGAGTAGTTTCATGGGTTTCACAAACGAATGAATGAGCACACTAACAGACACTTGTTATAAAGTGACTTTCTCGTAGATCAATCAAATGCACGCAGTAGAACGATCAGTTGAAAAGTTTTCTATCAGAGAATCAGGAGAAAAGGTTCATGAAGACACTTATCAGCACTTCAATGGTCGTAACCCATTAAAACGGTTAACATAGAACCAGCAGTAAACATTTGTGCCCGGAACAAATAAAAGCGAATTCAAATGATAAACATCGAAGTGCGATTGAAAAAATTAACACTTAAGGTATATCCGATAAACGTGAATGAGCAATACTAATTCTGCTATCAAACAGTCCACAACAAGAGACCCTCATTCGATAATTATTGAATGGATTTCTGACAGCAAAAGAGTGATAAGTCAGAGTTAATCAACAGCACTCTTTTCAGTGCTAAATAATTTGATGATCGGATTGATGAATAGCAAAAGTACCGCCCATCCTTGAAGTCAAAATCAGGGCTCCGCGGAGAGCAAAGTGAGTATCACAGACCACATGCAATCAACACGGAATATATTCTACATTGCCATAAAAAATCCATAACCGAAGACATCACGTAAACTCACCGGACCAATGTCCAATGGGAGTGGACGCGAAAGTGCCAGGTGAAGTGTTCTACAAAAATGGAGAAATAAATCAGAGATTGACAATGAAACAAACGATGAACGTGTTTCCATTAATCAGCAAAAGCATCAAACTCTATCCAAAGATGATCAAATGTCGCCGAAATTTAGGGTGTCCAATTTTATGTGACGAGTGTGAACAGCGCCGAGAAAAATATCCACCAATAACGATAGAAGACATACGTCGCGAGATGTTAACATTTCGTTTACTCTCTTCAGTCACGAACGTAAAACATTGGAATATATAGGACATGCGGATAGCAACAACAATAGAAACAATCAACAATTGGGTTTACACAAAACAAGGACTGTTATCCGCATGTCCTATATATTCCAATGTTTACGTTCGTGACTGAAGAGAGTAAACGGAATGTTAACATCTCGCGACGTATGTCTTCTATCGTTACTGGTGAATTGGATCAAGGGAACGCAGTGTTTTAAATTTCTCAAGCGAAGACTCCCTG
>JTDE01004951.1:10325-23465 GCA_014338405.1 Paragonimus skrjabini miyazakii
CTCGTGATCACTCAAACCGCTGGTTAGAGACGCTATCCGAGATGACTGTATGTCGTAGTCAATGACGTACCTGTATCCACACCATTTCTAGTTCTTCCGCTTAGTCTTTTCTATTGATTTTCACCCTTCTTAGTAACGTTTTCTTCTAGGATATTCCACGTCACTGTTGAGGTGAGCGGCGGCCCGAGCCACAGTACCTTTTGGTCAGGCTCATGGCTGTTATGATGATGATGATGGTTATAAATGGCAGGTACAAATCGGGAAAATTTATTCTACTGGACTAAGTTTGGTATCAATTGCATTAGACCATCCTTGAACCGAAAACAGTAGTGTGCAACTTAAAGATCTAAAAAATTGGTTCTGCAGAGATGCATTACGTTAATCACAGTAGTTACTGACATCGAAGAAAGACACTTTCCAACTCGGTGTAAGCAGGACCTAATAATCTGGCACCAGTTTATTCCAAGTTCATTTGTTTGTTCGGTGGTAAATGGCATTGTTACACAACTCTCCTCACTGGTGGCGATCGTATCTGCTGTTCTTTTTTCATTTTTGTCGGCCTCCGTTAGAATGAAAACAAAATAGCGGCAGACTAAGGCAATTTGTTCCTATGACACCAAACGTCTAGCTTCGGTCAGATTGTGGTACGATTTTGGCATAAAACACTCACCATCAAATTAGTCTATCCTTAAAACACTTCGGAAACATGAGGACAAAATCTGACATGCAAGGGCTAGACGTTGCTTTGCAATTCGCCCCCACGCTTGAGACCTAAAACGACCAGGCGAGTGAGATTGCTGTAATCCAAAGAGAGCAGTGGCGCGTTCATCGGACGATTCTATGGTGCAGACGACGTTCATATCCTGACACTCCCAGTGACTTGCATGCCGCACTTGGGATTATATGCGACAAATTGGCTACAGTGAGCAGTAGCAACCTCGGTCATTACCACATTTTGCACCATGCGCATTCTCCATTCTTACAGATTTGGAGTACCAATTGGTCCAACATGTTTCGGAATATTCCACTGAGTTCGTAGGCGTTCGTTCACCCCAGATTTTGTGATGTTCTAAAGCTATTTCAAGAGAATATTGGGTGGATAAATACGGCATTGTATGCAGCGTATTGGAATACTTGCTCCAACGCCGCGCGATATGTGGCGTTATCGCTAACCCTTGTTCCAAGTGCCTCTCACGGCCTACTGATCGATAAAACACATAAGACAACCGCCATAATAGCTCTATTAAACCGACCAGGTCGCTTACTAAAGTGTTTCACCTTGATACCTTGGGTGGATTGTTTACACCGCACACATACCACTTTCGTTTGGCACAAGTTGTTCGGCTAGATTAACGCACACCTCTCGGAAGCAGATTAAAAACCAATGCAGTAAACCATAACGAACCGAAACGATGTTCGTCATTGATCACCAGTTGACGACGCGGATGGGGCCTCAAAGCATTTGACGCATCGTCCGATCAAACGAGTGACATTGATAAACACTCAAGTTTTGACATGTCAATCCCGCTACTGCTGTAAAGTGTGTGGTAGATCACCAATACACAGGCAT
Organism: Paragonimus skrjabini miyazakii; assembly: GCA_014338405.1. NCBI lineage: Eukaryota > Metazoa > Platyhelminthes > Trematoda > Plagiorchiida > Troglotrematidae > Paragonimus > Paragonimus skrjabini miyazakii. Next base: position 11,896 of record JTDE01004951.1, read on the forward strand.
GCTAGTAAAGGATATAAAAATGTAACATTTTCTGCTAAACGAACGTTGTGAAGATAAACGCATGTTGGAGTACATCAGAATTAGCTGTCAGACAATTCGAAAGTGAACAGACATCGACATTGAAGGAGAGCTTAACGGCACATCCAGAAAATGTCCGAAAATTGTTAATATCAATACAACGTAGTGGTAATTTGGATGTGCCAGGTTTATAAATATCCTTATCTCTGACTGAAAGGGGATACAGTACGTCGTAGAGCTGTAAATTTTAAAAAAATGTTTTTGGCGATTCGGCGATATACTTAATACTTTTGGATAAAAGTTGCTCTGTGGAGGTGCTGAAATACACATTATAAGTACAGTATAATGGGTCATATATACCGGAATTTGCGTGTGTCTATGCTGTCCGTATATTGTCGTTACAGCATGTTATTCAAACAGTGAAGACCTAAAAAACTGTAATGGAGAAATTATACAAAAAAGGGTAGGCATAAACGAACAATATTGAGACCATCTTTTTTATTTACACACAATAAATTACAGTCTGCAAACGTTATGTAGAAAAACATTCTGCATACTGCGGTTTACAATTTAACGTACACGACTGACATTTATGCAATTTGAGGCCATAGCTTCATTAACAGCTACAACTCATTTAACCGTCATCATTTTCAGCCTTGAGCTGTACCACCTATGGATACTATGACTTGGGTTTTCGTTGATTTTGACAATGGTCCACAAAGTAACAGAGTGGATGGTGTTAGGGTGATGTAGTTGCTCAAGTTTGAGTACACTGAGAGGCTGACGTTGTTCAGTAGCATAAAGCGTTTTGGTGTAGACGTTGTTTGGGCTGAAATTTATATAGAGTATTCATTGACCTTGAGAACAAGCATGAAGATAACGCTTCAATAAGATGTCGCTTTAATTCCTATCAGAAATAAGATTGGTGAATCAATCAACACACTATAAAAAGCTGGGGGAAAACACTTTATAAGATCGTACATACATTACTAACATGGTTAAAAAGAAAGTGTGTGCAAGAACATGAAATTTTGCATTTTGACGTGGTTACAACTTGGTTCCGACTTGTGATATTAGTCATGATCAACAGGTCGTAAAATCAGGACAGATTCTTCCCAACAGTTCCAATTCCTGGGTGTGTATTTCTTTGATAACCGCTCTAAAAACGGGAATGAACAATAACAGTAGTAATGGAATATCAAAAGCTTACAGATACTAATAAAAACAAGTGTAACATTGAGGTTAGAGGTTTAAAACCGATTTGCTTAAGTAACTTGATCACTCAATAAAAATGAGCAGACACTGCAGAATGATGCAACTTTTTTTTAGCTCGTCTCCACTATCATCTGTGAGGTGGACAGATGATGACCTGGCGTAGACAAATGAAATCGTTCACGAAGGGGTTGGGCACTGTAGATCAGGTTCGTCTCCCGGGCTGGAGCCCTCGCGACTCAGAGAGTCGGTGGCTTGAAACATTAAGTGAGATGGCGGCTAACCGAGCTCAGTGACGTGCATGTTGTCGTTGTTTGGCCGAGTTGTCTGTGAAGTGAGGGCACTTAATGACGCGGGGCAGTGAAAGCCGTGAGGAGGCTATCTTGCTGATGACGCCTTACTTTCACTTACAGCTCGGTTGTTTGTTTGCAAGGTGTAAGCGCCTTGATGTTGTATGTTTGAATGTAGACGTAGCTATTTTTACGGGTTAGGTCCCCTACCCCCTCCCTTTTTTTCTCTCTTCCTATACAGGGTTTGTTTCTACTTCTTCATGGTTGCGTGGCAGTTAAGCATCAGTGTGAACCACTGATGTATTGCTGTCTATGATGATGATGATGATCAAACTGCATGTATGATAGAAGTGAACTTTTCATGGACTGTTTACTTTAGGAAAAAAGTATCATAAAGCTGTGGTGTACAGTTAGTGAGTGTGATCAACATAGGTAAAAATACAGTTGGGTCTCCTTCATTAGTTTCCGTTCACCCATATCTACTGAACCGGTAACCATGTTGAAACGTGTGACACTATAATGTGCGATCGAGACCAGCAGGCGCGCACTAGTTTAATTTGAATTGGTGAGGGAGCGTGCTGCTGTATGGTCGGCGCCGTTTTAGTTTTCGTTTGTGTAAGTCGTGTGCATGGCTTACTGGGCCTACGGCTCATGCTTGTTTATTGTTGTTTCCTTTTACAGGATTGTTGTTGGAACCCCCTACTCCGGAAGAACGCTGTCCCCTGGTGTCTCCACATTGCCCCAACGTTGGTTCGCAGGCTTAACGGACAACCAGAGTAAAGACAGCCGGCTTGCATATTACAACACACACCTGCACGTACTGAAGCGTTCATATCCGCCAGCCAACAACAAACAGCAGAGTAGTATAGGCACCATATGATGTGTTGATTTGTCATGTCTTCTCATTTGATTTGCAATTATATGTACAGTACGAAAGAATCGAACAAATTAGGCATACAACACAAATTGACAATTTGAACGTGTGAAGATACGTTCGTAATTCGTGTACGCCAGGAACTGGATGAGTACTGTGCAGCATCTACAAGATTAAGTATCTAATAGCTACAGGAAATGTGTTATTCAATACAGTTGTCCGAAGGAACGGGCCCTGAGATGCTGTCACTCTGACCAACGTTAGGACACACCCATTTGGTGGCTAAATCATTTTATCTAAAAACCAACTACACAGCGGTTAGTGAATTCTTTCGTTTAAAAGTTGGTCGCATGTCAATGGACGGTTGAGTAAATCAACCACACTGTGCCACCTACCCAATAAAATGAACAAACGAGCTTCATGCAACGAGACTCTTGAGGTATGCTCGTTTGACGTTTTTTCAGAAGCGGGGTTCCTCAGAAACTTTTGTCAGAAAACTACGATCCTACACATTACTGAAAGCAGGTATTAGTGAAATGCAAAAAAAAACAGCAATATCGGGGTATTTTGTTTACAGAAGAAGCCGTAGCTATCATTAGTTGATATATGTTGACAGTTTTGATTTACAGCGCATCAGTGGCACGTTGATCATTATCGCCATCATGACCTAATATATATTTGATATATAATTACTGGACTGAGGGCACAACTGAAAACTTTTAATCCAAAATAACATGTACCTATGGGATACATCACATAGTTCTTGGAGCGAAGTGTCGCGAGGTATTTACCAGAATGGTTTATCTAACTACAATGTAGTGTACTTTAACTTGTGATCAAAAACTCGGTCGTTCCATAAAATTGAATCTTACATCCAGACACATGATTGTAGTAAATCGATTTTGCAGAACTGATAGAGACAGGGCGCAGTAATTTTAGCAAAATGCAAATGGATAACAAGTTACTTCAGTACGATTGTTTACACGTTCCGGCTTCTTTCTTCTCAGCCCAGATTCAACTCTATAAAACACGCCAATTTATTTCGGATTGAGTGACAACCGACAAATAGATAGATCAATCGGTCAGCGATATACTCATACTAGTTAAAATGCTACGTATACCTCAAAGTAGAGTAGATCAGGACCGGTTATTTTCAATGTGTAAGGTTAGACAGAATTTACTAATATAAGCTGTTCTAGTTGCAGTGATAAAGCAACAGCCATAAATGTTTTAGAGTTGAGTGTGTCGTCATTGTTTACGTTCACATGCTCCTTGTATTAACAGTTTATTTTCGCCTCCTCACTCATCCTCACTGAGACCGATTTGATAACGCTTATTCGTCCAGCTTTCTCAATACTCCTCCTTGTGGACGTTTCAATCGTCCGCCGTATAACGCTGATTACATAGGTTAAATTACTTATATCAATAATGACGTTGAATCGGACAAATTGCCACTGTCTCATTGCTCGTCGTCACAGTCGACAAGAGTGATCAAAACGTCTTTGTATGATATACTTAGTCACATACGAGTCGTTTTACTTACTGGCATAGAAGCGCAAATGACTTGACACTAACCAATCAGAAACTACTTAGTGCAGTTCCAAGTTACTGACAAAACGTAACGCGTTGTACATGTGCATCCATGACCGAATAGGTCACTACAAGCTTCGACGTTGAGGGCCAACTTAAAATTAGTTATAGCTTTCATGCCACATACTTTGTGTTATCAAAGCAACAGTTCTGCAAACAACCGACAAACTTCCTATTGGATCGATCACCAAGCAAGTCCAGTGAAGTGTGCTACCATCAAAGTTTACGTGTAGTAAAAGTATGAATCGGTTATGTGATCATTTAACTACATACTGGACACTGTTTTTAAAGAAGTCCCGGTAAGCAAACATACAGTACTCAGAATCAATAATTAATCCTATGATAAACAATGCCATCGATGTGTGCGAGGAACTGCTATCAGCAGAAGTGTCGTCGTCAGTCTGTATGAAAGCACTGGAATCGACAAAGAATGTACATGCTTCCGTGCGAATTGATGAAAGACATGCAATAAAGTAGCACGTAAGTTGATAAATTCATTAGTCTACAAATCGATGGTTTAACCAAGGTGATGTGAAGTAAGAATATCGAGCCGTTTCGCGACGTTCTGAAACACTAGATGGGAACCTAATCAGACTAATTGAAACAGAACATTTACAAGTCAGGAACGTTAAATTGAAGCAGTGGTAAAATGAAGTACGTGGATGTCCAATTTGTTGGCTATTTCTAACTGACGCTTTTGACACAGTTTCTGATTTCAGTTCACTGATAGAGTCCATACTTTGCCGTAATTAAACGAGCGATTTACTGAATGTTTTCCAACACCTGGTCTTCTTATGCACCCAAGGTTTTGCACGTATATTCATATTCACTTATGAGCCGGAAGGAAATGGACAGTTGTTTCGATCAACTGCAACAAGCTAACTTATAAGACATCCATGTCACTTGGATTTTTACAAGCATGGAACTGGTGTGCTTAGAGTACTGAGATTGCCAACTGTTAATGAGTACCTCATTTTCGGTGCCCGACTTACGTTCGTCGGCACCGAGTTGTATTACGCATCGACGATGAATCCATGCAGCAGAAGTACTTGTGGGTGTCCGGACCTCAATCATCACTTCGTTTCATGACCTGTTGTCAAAGTTCAATTCACTTTTGTCTGCAAGACTGCACATTTTTACTGATACACTGAGAAACTTTTCAATTGCATATATAGGTTTTGCCAAGTTTTAACGATTTTACTATGAAACGGTTTAAAAGAAGAGTGCTTCGATATCTACAAAAAATATCGGTCGCCATGCACCGGCGTCGATGTGCTTGTCAGTAAAGAGTTCAGAGATGTGCCAAAATTTTCCTCTAAAAATTTCGTGTACAATCAGCTTCAAATCGTTCATGCTAGAATTCGAAAGTTCTCCACAAAGATGAACGTTCTCCAGACAGAATTGCAGTATGAACCTATGTTTGAGCAGCCGGATGATCAACAGTCGAAGGAAACTGACAATTGGGAATGGCCTCATGCGAAATCCAACGACATCGTAGACCAGTTCGATGCACACGTTCCCAAAATGACAGCAAAGTAATTTGCCATCCACACGTCTCCAGGACGTTAGCCAAATGAGAGTGTAACAGTTCTATAACCTGACTAAAACTCATGTATCACAGACACAGTAAGCCAAGAATTCACGAATAAGTTGACGCCACTCAAGCGAATGGAAAAAAATTCATACTGGACAACATACCATGACATACAGATAGAAAACAGACTTTAAAACGGATAAAGAATGTGTTGCCATATGGACATAACTCTCAGACCTTCAGTCAAGCAGAACCCAAAACGTATTAACATGCGGCTCGCCGACAGTACTTTGCTGTACATAACGCAAGCAGTCCAGCGCGACCTTTAATCCTATATAAGTCCCATCGTATAATAATAGAGACGTGTACATACTTATTCATTCTCGAAAGTCGGTATTTCCAATTAATTCCCTGTCTCAAGCAACGTGACTCACTTTAACTTCATCAGACACTTCGAGCGCCGCCAACACAATTCTTTTGTGATTGGATCTTCCGACGAATGTGCGTCTAAGGGAACAGATTCAGTTGAATGCCTCACATAGCGTGCAATACACGCATCAATGTGGAGATTCGCGATATCCGCAAGTGAACTGCTTATTGAAAGTCCGACCGCAGGTGTGTTCACTGATTCCGCTTCGGATGTTTTGAACGCTTTGGCCGCGTGGACGGTTGAGTCACACTGACTGACTTTCTGTGTATCGCCTAAGGAGGCGGACGACAAACAGTAATATGAGCATAGCCGGACTTTCTACAACGAACAACAAATTACACTGTTCAACGATACTTTTAACACCGAAGCAGAAGTTCTAACACATGAACAAGTGACCTTTCATAAAGCTCATTTCAAAACAACCACACGTATCATAAATGGAGACTATCCAGTACAAGGTTATGACCTATTTAATTTTGGCGAATGGGCTAAAACAAAGTATGAACCCATAGTTCGGTTCTGTCTGAGAACTGAACAAAGAGAATTGAATTTTTGTGGCCACGAAGGGGTTTGGCACTGTAGACCGGGTTCGTCTCCCGGGCTGGAGCCCTCGCGACTCAGAGAGTCGGTGGCTTGAAACATTAAGTGAGATGGCGGCTAACCGAGCTCAGTGGCGTGAATGTTGTCGCTGTTTGGCTGAGTTGTCTGTGAAATGAGTGCACTTAATGACGCGGGGCAGTGAAAGCCGTGAGGAAGCTGTCTTGCTGATGACGCCTTACTTTCACTTACAGCTCGGTTGTTTGTTTGCAAGGTGTAAGCGCCTTGATGTTGTATGTTTGAATGTAGACGTAGCTATTTTTACGGGTTAGGTCCCCTACCCCCTCCCTTTTTTTCTCTCTTCCTAAACAGGGTTTTTTTCCCTCTTCTTCATGGTTGTGTGGCAGTTAAGCAACAGTGTGAACCACTGATGTATTGCTGTCTATGATTATGATGATGGTGGGGATAAGTTGCAAAAGGAAGTCTTTGTGTAATTCCCTCACAAATAGGCAGCGGAAAAAATGTTACTTTGGGGCAGATGTCCATAAAGGCTATCTAGGTACCTCGTGTTTCTTGATCTAACAACAGAACCAAGAGTAGTCAAAGTTTTCGTATGTATATAGTATGCAAAATAAATGATCGTTGAACAAACTTCTGCAGAATGTTCTTTCCAATTCCTCAAACGTTTATATACGCAGCATGACCACACGCTTAAAAAAACAGTTCTTCATAGGGCTAGTACACCCACGATACTTTAACACTCTCACCACCTTCATCATCCCCATTACCAACATCTTCCTTTCCCCTCACCCCGACATCCTCTTCATCGATACACTCATCATCGTTGTCAGCGGTATCCATGACAACATATTATTAGTTGACTGAAAAATAACTGTCATACGGTCAGGAAAAAAGTAAGCTTTAATAAAAGGATGACATCGGATGGAATAAATTGTATGAAAAGTACAGTTCAAAACTCAAAAGTGTAATACCAATGTTTACTACCTTGAAAACAAACAACTGAGGGTAAGATAATATCCAAAATGCAACCTTGTTATTCCATCTTTTAGTGGTCCACTTCATTGATTGTGCTTAAAGACCACTCCGCAAAACGACAGCAATGTTCACATTATGGGATTTCGTTAGCAGCTACTTATCATAACTTTTCAAGCCACGGGCTTTGTGAGCCACGAAAAGTTTAGCCCGAGAGAATAGTTCTACCTACTGATAGGGACCTTCAATTCATTTTGTCAATTCATCTTTCTCCGGAGTAAACTATCATACACTCTGAACGCACATGAAGTAATAACTAATTATAGTCACGAAAACAAGGTGTTACATAACGGACGACAAGGTCTAAGGGTTGAGACAAGTGGACGAACGGGACAGAAAATATGTGGGAGGCGTCACTTCAGAAGAAGAAAAACGACAATAGTGACAACTACCAAGGTCATCGCAAGAGTAGGTATGAGGTGCACTCACAACTAGACATTAGTCTCAAACTTAAAAATTAGTTTCAGTTGTCCCAGGAGAATTAGAGTTAATGTTGTGCCCTTCTGTATGGTTAAAGCTAGGTGTCACTCAGAAGCATCTTCAGCGCAGTACGGAGTTTCTGGTTATAATGAGAGTTCAAATTTAACCCATAAAATGCAACTTTCACCTTCAACCTGTAACCAGATAAATTGTATTAGTCCAGTGTCAGGTTGCCCAGAACACTCACGGAACTATCCGAGAGAGTGACATGATACAAACGTGCATCCGCTAGTGTTAGATTGGTACCATCAATTTAAGGACTTCATTATGTCGGGAACGGAAAAAGAAAAAGTGTAGAAAGCGTCATTAAATCACTAACCTTTGTTGGTTACACTCTCCACAATTTCTGCTGTTCGGTCGGTAAACAGAAAGCGGTCCGTCAACTTGGGTCCATAGTTTCGTGATAAACATTCCGGGCCTGGTGTGTCAACCTTACTGACAGACGAAGGGGAAGGAGACGGTGGCCACTGCCAACTGTCTGTATCTGTGAATTGGTCCACGTCTTTAGTAACATCGGAAGACGTGGGGAAAAGAAAAGTGTTCTCAAGTTCCGGTTTCTGTTGAGACACGACAGCTAGAAGAGGTGGTACCGGGGTGGATAACGTCACTTTCGTCAAAGTTCGGTGGGGAGAATTCTAAACAGAATCCAGATTGGATTCGGTCACAGGTAACGATTTAACCGAAGGGATGATAGAGACAGTAACCTAGTGGGAAGAAGAACTCACGTGGTTGACGAGAATAGGCTGTTCCGAAGAATGAACTTCATCAACAAGTGCGGAACAACTACTATAACACGGAGTTTGTACGTTGACATCGCGCCTGCACGGTACCGCCATGATCCGCACAGACCTTTGTCCTGGTTTCCGAGAGGTCAACACACTTGAGAGATCATCTGTTGTAACAGCAACATCACTGGACAAACAAGTGAAAAGTGTTTTAACAGCTGAGTACCTTAAGTAAGCACAAGAAATGGGATTGCAAAAAATAAATCTGAAGAAACCTGTCAAAGTAGCGTCGTTTTAGAATTTTGTACAGAGATATGACCAACACGTGAGTACCTGTTAACAGTAACTAGGACCCCAAACTTGTTATACCCAAAACAAGTGAGAGGAATGTTCATATTCATTTAGATTACATCAGTTACTTAGCAAAAATACTTTGAAAAGTGAATCAAGAGCAGCGTAAGTAAGACATTAGGTTTGAAAGGAGAATGTTATTAAGATCAACGATCGATTGAGAAGTGAGCTGATAATCCGATAACATTTACGACGTGGTCTGTCAAATTTACCGATAATAATTCGAAATTTGAAAAAATAGAATGTAGAGAAATGCAACCCGATCGGTGATGCCATTTGGGTTTTTTTTTACAAATAAACGAATTTCCTATCGCTTGACTACTGTTACGAGAAAATGTTTATCCCTTTTCAATTCACCACTCAATATATATCCAAACTTACATACAATCTCCGCAACCAACCACCTAGATGTGCCCTCTACAACTTCGATGATACAACTTCACTGATTAATCTGTATATGATCGAAAATCCAACCTTCCGGTCTCCAATTCACAGGGAAATAACACCAGCCACGAATGAATATGAAAGGAATACACATGATTCACACGACAATTATTGGACGGTGCAAGTGTTTCTCAGATATAAACTTTACGAGAGAAGTCAACAGCAGATTTGTATGATGCATCCGGTAACATATATGCTCAAAAAACTATAATAAATCTACTTTTTGCCCTATTCTTTTTTATTCGATCAATCCCTTCCTGATCTTGGCGTTCATGGTACTTACTTCTGGCACTGATCGGGTGGGTATCTACTAATTAGGCAGTCAACGTGCTGGATCATTAGGTGGATTCTATATGACACAGTGGGTTGAGTGAGTAACTGAGTCCAAATGTGAAATTTATTAGCTTCCGATATGGCCTTACTTATCAGTTCTACGTGGTTCACACTTACACATAAATGTCACCCTGAAAAAGATGGTTACGAAATCTAAAAATTTGTATTTCCGCAACATTGTTTTTCATTTCAATCCACCTGCTACACAAAAGACGGTCATCAAGACCACCGCAAGCCCTTGTTTTAGTATTCTCTATCGTTGAAACCATGACAGTGTCTGGACTAGGATGAACTCAACATGGTTCTATAGAGAACTGTTATGATCAGGTAGTTGTAATTCGCATAAAATTTGTAATCGACCCACCCAAAAGCCTTAGCTGTGAAACTGCTCTTCTTAAAACAGAAGCTAATGTTAAAATTGGTTGAGCTTATCCTTACAAGTGTATGGCAAGTGCCCCCCTCCCCGCCTTTCATTGACGCAACAACCACCGTTTGCCCACATGGAACACAAACTACAAAACAAAGGTCTGTTAGATTTTTATGGACGTAAAACTTTGACTTTCGGATGAACGATTGTGGAATGGACACTTTCTAAGCACTTCAAACCGAAGCAACCGGGAAACAGCCAAATAAAGAGAAGACAGAGTTACCGATCTCCATTTGGCAATTAGAACCGAAAGTATTTTTACCCATTTCTACAGGTATACGGAAAAAATTCGAATGAAGTATATTACGTTTTCCCACATTACACAAACTTATGAGGCATTTTCGGTTTCCAAGAAATTCCCAAACCCGTGCGAACCCAGTTAAGAGGTTTAGGACAGTAATGTCCAGACCCAATGGTAATGCTTGATGTACACCCCCCTTGGGAAAATGCTATGCTGCCATCATAAACAAGTAAAAAGTGTTTTCTGACAAGTAAATGTAAAATGAAATTCAAAGGTATGATATCAAAAACGAGAAGGTTTGGGACAAACATCTGATAAGATAATTCTATAATGTATAAACCAGAGAGTCTGCAAGCTAATACTCAGTATGTCTTCAATGACGTTTACTATTTCTTTGACATATATTGAGATGTACGTGACTACCATTCCGACTTGTCCACTAACCACTTTACATAAACCTCAGGGTGGGGGCAATTCTAGTTAACTGATTATTGATAATATTATTACACAGGAATCTGGTAACAGAACAAATACCAACTAAAAATCATGAAACAAGGACAGCCAACAGAAATAAATGAGCGAGAAAGGAAAGATATCGAATATGATACATAATGGGAACAAGGGAGAGAACTTTTGTCAAGTTTACGTTGTACGCGATTGTGACATTTTCTGTTGCTGTTTACTTCGATTTTGTTTAACAGTAGCAAACAAATGTCAACGAATCGTAAGACAGCATTCCCACGGCGAACTTAGGCTTGCAGCCAAATCTTTCGACGTCTTTAGCCAGAAACACTCGTTGGCTTTTGGACCTCAGTTGAGAATCCGGGTGAAGCAAAGGGGGTAAACTTAACACCGAGTTCGTTATGTTTCCAAGTCAAGTCATGGGCTGCCTTTCGAGCCATCTTCTTCGGCTTCGTATAAAACACACGCAAAACAAGACGCTATCACACAGGGGCTAGGTAGGCGAACGCTGAAGTGTCTGGGTCATCTGAGAAAATTGAGCGAAGGAACCCCGGGTTACGAAAGGCTAC
>JTDE01004951.1:34209-52677 GCA_014338405.1 Paragonimus skrjabini miyazakii
CGTGATGGAAATCCATTTCTGTCGAAACTGAACAGCTCCTTCGGAACATACCTGTTCACTACACGCTTTCATAGCCTCAGCGATTTGTTCCCAGTGTTCGTTAGGATCCTTCACCTGACTCGAACTGGGAAACTTCTTCACCAATGCTTCCTGGTAAGCGCTCTTCGTACTCTCATCGTTCGAATGCCAGTTAAGTGCCTTGCATTTACGAGCATGTGTTCTCTGGGCAAATGACAAAGCAAAACGGGCACGCACAACAACATGGTCCGAGTCCAGGTGGTTGCTCCAAAAGGCACGGCATTCCTTAACAGAATGGCGCCACCTGTAACTAACTGCTATATGATCCAACTGTGTCCACGGCTGAGAAGTACACGGAGGTCTCCAGCTAACACAGTGCTTTTTCCTGTGTCGGAATGCGGTGCTCAAAATATACAGACCATGGGATGCGCACAGCTGCAGCAATCTTTCGCCATTGTCAGTGCGTTGTGCCCGGACACCAAACATACCTCCCAGCCGCTTCCCATCCGGAGAAAGACGACCAAGCTGAACTTTAAAATTGCCCGTTAGTATGATGATGTATGAGTGTCTAGTTCACTTCAGAAGGTCGACGACAGTGTCATAGAACGCATTACTGGTAGCATCTGAACAGCTCTGCATTGGAGCGTACGCCGATATAATGAATACACAACGCCTTTCTGATTTGCGTCGATAGACTTTTACCAATGTGTTGCGTCTGACGGCATACAAGCGACTGTTCACTGGGATCCGATCAAGCAAACATTGCTCTGCTCTGGAACTCAGTGCGATTCCCACTCCAGCCTAATCACGAGATTCAGCTTCGTTGTCACCAGAAACTCTGAGAGAAGCGTTTGAATCCACAGTTATCTAGAAGTGAGCTCAAGAGAATAACGGTGCTAGAATCGTAGATTCTCATCTCCGACACACAGCACACATCAACACCCAGACTTGAAAGAACGCTAGCCAGACCAGCTTGCTGACTGACTTGTCGGAGAGTGCGGACGTTGAAGGCGCCAATGTTTACCAGTTGTCTTGGCCTCAGACAACAATTATCGCCCGAAGGCACATGGAAGTTAGAAGACATGGGCGATTAAATAGTAAGAGGAAGTCGTGTTGGGTGAATAATGTCACTGTCGGAAGAACGATAACTTCTGATACTTCCCGGTCGTTTATGCCGCAGAAGGGGGTTGGCTTGTGGGGCCCCATCCCCAGCCTCTGACTCAAAAGTCTGACCTGCGAGACAACAAGATACAGAGTTCCCTTGGGGACCTTACCCGACATCAATGATTCGATAGTCTGACTCACTTGGCAGTGAGGGGCTTGCCTAACCTGAGGACGCAGTGAATAAGACAATGATGTATCATTCTGAGCACCGCTGCGCACAGTGGTTGTACTCGAAGCTACATCAGGCTTTTTAGAGATCACAAATGTTTTTCAACTGTACTGGATAATACGCCGGCGGTCACGGTCAACCGTTGGGCGATCGAAGTGCTCTTTGTTTGAGGGTACCTTTTCTAACCCCCTTCTTCCTGATACGGAAGACAACAGTGCCGCAACTATAAAACTCACTCACACACGTTCACAATAATCCACCCCTAATCAACGTCACCCGACCCATTTTGTGGGCAAGCTGGGGCCGTAATTATTTCACGTGATTTTACTTCAGCCTAACTATGTGCCTCTCCGACATACATCACAGGACCACTCAATGGAACATGGCAAGCAGCCACCACTGGTGGTTACTATTTCTTTTTCGTAGGCAGCTAGTTCTATAAAGGGTTTTTTTTACAAGAGTATTTGACCTAAGATTAGACGTGTAACATTGGATCAAGACTCCAGGATTCCTAGTGCGACAGATTGGCACGGAACTGAAAAACAGTATACTGCATGAGATATACATGGTGATCCAGGGTCACCTAAACGCGGCCTGTTCTGATAGGTCACGCGCGTCACAGTTCTGGTGGTCATCTAGATGGGTCCACCAAAGCAGATTTCAAACCTGCGGGAGCCACCGACATGATTTCGGCAGAATAATGATGAAATATGATTACCTAAGATGGGTATCATTTATCATGAAGCTGAAGATACTAAACACCTAAGAAGAACAGCTTAACATCCTTAGTTAACCAACAAGAAAATTATTTGGCTAGAAAAACTTTGTGACACTTCTGAACATGCCGACAAAGTAAATGATGAATAAAACACGTTAACCGTCACGAACGGCTCGAGACAAAACGATCTCAGTTGTGACGCGCAACACGGCGCTCACCAAAAGGTCAAACAAGTGCACCGGACAGGATATATGCATAAACCGAACAACAACCCTGGAACATATCATGGGGTGACCAACACAGTTGTCGTTCAAGGCCGAAGCCAAGCCACTGAAGCCAGCTGCTGTGTTCATTTAATATATAATGCCCTATTGACAATATATAAGACACTTTTGTCGTGCCTCGTTGCTGAGTCTTTTGCAATCAGTCGGGATAGCTTGAGGTCGTATTGACCAGCGTTACAACAGGTTAAAAACGGTCCATATCATCACAGTTTCAATTTGCAGTTTTCAAAACAGCCGTCCCGGAATACAATGAGTTTGCCGGTGAGGTTTGTTTTAACCAACTACTATGTTAGTCATGTACTTCACTGGTGACTCATCTCAAATGACTGCTTGATGTGGTGAACATCTTTAACATCAACATAAGAAAATAAAAATTACCTCACGGTAGTTCATGAGAGTTTCGCAATTTCGGCAGTCTCGTTTCCCTATTTATTTACCTGCACACAGTTGGCCGCTGAAACGACTACTCATAGGGCACATTGTAGCCATGGCTGCGCATGAGTTATCTCGGGGCGTTCTACGTGATGGATTACGTTCAACTTCACGCCTAACTGTCGCGGGGGCGTACACTTCGTTAGATATAACACCGATGTCGAAGTGAATATTTGCAAAAGAGACGAAGCAAACCAGTAGCAACGGTCTGTCACGTTTCAATGAGAGCAGCATTTTTCCGTATGACTGAGCAATCAGCATAAACTGCATATTGTGAACTGTCTATCACATGTCCTGCTAAACCTCATTTGGGTTATGCTCTATCTTGCGAGAGCATACCATTCAAATGCCGGTCGATTTCTCATCCAAATCAAAATATTTCTACTCGTTTACGGGTGGAATGTTTTTTAACCATAGCGTACGTTAAGTCAACGAATCAATCCGATTTCTTAACTAATGTAGTGGAGTTTGCGGCGCCCACTGATGATGCATTAGATCACTAGATCAGGTCGTTGTTTTATGGCACTGATTTATTCCCGGAATTTGCCAATCATTTCAAACAGCACTTGCGCAATAAAGATGTTAAACATATGAAAAAGAGGGAAAAAATATCCATCAATTAAACTTGCCCGATAAAAAGGCGGATTCGAGTAGCCTAGGTAGAAATCCGAAGTGGGTTGATTAGTTGAACGGACTGCCCATTGAGCTGCTTCCATTTTTCTTCGCAAACGCCACTGTGCCAATATGTCTAACGAAGGGTCAAAGCTGGTTAACGACGGTTTGTGTGCTATGAAAAAACGATAAGAAAACTAAATCCAGCCT
The DNA here is from genome assembly GCA_014338405.1 of Paragonimus skrjabini miyazakii. Taxonomy (NCBI): domain Eukaryota; kingdom Metazoa; phylum Platyhelminthes; class Trematoda; order Plagiorchiida; family Troglotrematidae; genus Paragonimus; species Paragonimus skrjabini miyazakii. Next base: position 37,817 of record JTDE01004951.1, read on the forward strand.
TACTTCTCCAGGCTGTATCGGACTGCAGATGTGAGGAAGTAGGTATTAGAAATGGATGAGTGGACATGGACTCTGCTTTGGAGGTTTCTTTAATCCACCTAAGAGAGAAATGAAGAAGAATGTGCAAATTCCGAAAAGAAATGTATTCAGAAGAAACTAGAAGGTCAGACAGAAAGTCAATACAACACGAAACAAGCCTTTCTCGATATTGATAAACTGTAATGCAGGTGCAGTTAATTTGGGGCTAAAAAGCAATCTATCATCTGGATCATTCAGTCCCTCACGAATAAACACGAGTACAAACATTTGCTGACTGAATAATCGCTTCAGTAGTCGGCTATGCACGCACCTCACGTCTCGGGGAAAACTTGAATGATGAGCAAGTTATTGTTAAGTGTTCAGCTGACAAAAACAAGATATGAGATCGACGACATCTTGAATGTATCAAACACAACAGTAGGAATGGATACCATGATGCTATCGCGGCGAAACGTAAAAACGGATCTTCATTGGGGAAAAAAGAATAAAACCTACGGCGATTAACTGGAGCCAACCACATTACTAAAAAGTTTACGCAATGAGGTGTACCTCTGAGGACAGCAATTATTAATTAGAATGAACTTTTGGTTTGTTCAAAGCCGAGAATACTACATACTTATGTTGTATTCGGTTGATTGCTCAACGGAAACCAGTATATATTGTTGCTACAGGAAGAACACGGCGGGCGAAACAGTCAATCCTAATGCCTCTCTGCTGGTGTTGTAGGATATTATTTTATACACAAAAGTGCCATTACCATTCTATAGGTCGAAGATGCACATTTTTCGTGTCTCACTTCGCCTTAGTTGGATGTCCAAATATCATTCGTTTCGTTCAGTGGTGCCTTTGCCCGCTTCATCTTTTACATTCTTTATCCGTGAAATCAGAAAACAGCGTGGCGATCATCAGCTCAACAGTTGTGAAGGCTGTAACCCTTCGACAATAGGACGGTTTTTTTCACACGCTCTGATCAAAACCGTAACGTGTCAGTTCAGTGTCGATAGCCAACTCTTGTAGTAACGGAGCAATTAGCTCACTGGTTGGTTTTAGGTACATGGCATGTCTCATATGGTGGACGGTAGTTCAGTTGTACTGTGAATTGAACAGATGAGGTTTAAAGGGCAAGAATTCAAATGATCACTCGACCGTAAACTGCATGCAAACGACCAACGCTTGCGACAGTTAGTTGCAGACGGTCAAGGCACATATCAGAAGTTGTAGGTATGAGAGTAACGTAGCGTCATCGAAATAGTCATTATTTAAGTGATTTGCGAATCTTTGGTGATACAGTAATACTTCGACTTTCCAACTCAAATGGTAACCACAAGTTATTAGTTCCTCAGTCAATATGACAAACAGAGACAACCGATCCCTAAGGCGCTCATTCTTTCAGTTGGTAGTATGTGGAGGTGAACGTGTGTGACTTTGGGATACGGGATGTTTCAGGTAGTGGATCGTATTACAACTAATCTTGTTGAAGTCTGATGAAGTTTGACCCAATATGCTGCGGAGAGTATGCCACTGGGGACAAACATTGTGAGCCAAACAAGTGACCGTAAGAAAACTGGTAACGACAGTACGCAGTTCTCGCCTTGTTCTAATATGAGGTATTTATTCTGATAGGTACTATCCGTTGATGATAAGGAAGCGGGACAAAAGTCACTGTATAGCACATAAACAAAACAGAAGAGTGTAGAGTAATCAACAGTCATCGGACTAGTCCGAGAATCTTCATCTTAAGAATACACTCCCGATAGCAAGTTCTGTTCGTTCGTGTTGTGACTGTAAAAGATATTCGGCCTGCGGAGTTTCGTATTGCACGAAATCTCTTACAAGTTATGTGAAACACAGAACAACAAACGTGAACATTCAGCTGCATGGCTCGCGTGTATCCGCCATGGTGACACGTTCCCCATAATGCATCCACCCGTTTTCAATAGTCGCCAATGGTCCATCATCTTCCTGGCGTTGAGACCTACCCTTAAGTTCCCGAAAGTACGCGCTATACCACTCACGAACGAAGATGTATGTGATGCAGCAGTATGCTCCTACGTACAATGATCACAAGAAACCTGAAAAAATCTCCGCGCCCCCTCCCCTTCGGATATATTTATGCTAGTGCGTCACCGACTTATGGATTAAGGTAAATTAGTTACAGTTATACAAATGGCATAATCATGTATTTTTCAGTGACGTAGTGTTAATTAACACCAGGGAAAACCCAATCAATCTAGTGCCTCCATTCAATTTCCTTTGTTGCTAGCGTTAGCTTTGGACCGGAAAGAACATGCAAAGTGATTACGGCTGTAAGTGGCAAGCTACCACACATGGTTCGATGCCTCCTCAGAATACAGTACGGCTGCTCTACCAAAAAGTGAGCTTTAACCGGTGAGATTCAAACGTACATCTGACCACCAACGGGGGCGTATTAAGAAGGGTCCCATGAATTAACGTCAGTAGTCCCAAAAAGGAGTAGATTCATTCATTCATAACGCACACGTGGCCAACTGGATGACGCCATGATCAAGTGGAAAAGGAAATGGAAGCAAACGATTACGTAGGATAAATGTAAACATGGAAAATATCGTGCACACGAGCGCACCACGCTTTGGTGAATTTCCGAATTATTCGCGTGGTCACCATACTTGGCGCCAGTTAGCTGGTGGAGACAGCGATGGTCAAACATAACAAATCAGTTGACAACTTCGTCGCGAACGGATCACGTTTCCAAACTATAAAGCAAAAGAGCACACAGGTACTCTACGCCCCAGCTGTCAACGAAAACCGGACGTCATTTTGACGACACAAACAGCACCGGATGGCAAAGGTAACACGTGCATTAGCTATTTTCACTGACATTTCATTAGCAATATTCAAAACTAACGGGGTAGTGCGAAACGGCCCATCGTCTCAGGCATGCTGCCTTCAATAAGTAACGTGGTAACGGGAAAACTCAAGGTACTGAAGCAGCAAGTTGAACTCTCAAAAGTGTAAAGCGCACTCAGTATAGATCAGTTCGGTCATTCATCAAATTCAGTATGATCCGCATTCCCTGGGAAGAGGGTATAAACAAGATGATGTCATCCGTATATTCCATGTTGGTTATTAGTGCCACGAAGGAAACTTATACTAAGAATACTGGGTTTCCCCAGTAATAATAATAATGTGGCCCATAATAAAACAGGAAGGAAGAGACTAGACACTTCAGGCGAATTCCACTAAAAGTGCCAAACATCGGAGACAGCTGTCTATAAACGTTCATCCTGCATGCAGAGTGAAGATACAATTATCATAACGGAGTGATCAATCTATCTGACACTTCTTTGAAATGTAGATAATCTCAGTAGTTATATGATAAGCCAAACCAAGGGTAACATTTAGATCTAAAAGAACAATTGTTGGTTGCTTATAAGAATGTCGAGATTCCAAAATGGAATACAAGAGAACTGTATGAAATAACAACTAATCGCCACAAACTCACTCGCTCACGTTGACTTTGTCATCGTCAAGCTTGTGCAAACCTTCTTCCACATCTGTCATGTTAGTGGTATAGAACAAATCCTGATAATTGTCGAAGTTTTCCGTCCAGTTAGCTTTCGATGATTCAATAAATTCTGATTGAACTAGTGAATCTGACGGAATTTGATCTGTTTCGTAAGGAGTATCTCTCACAGGAACCTAAAGTACAGGCAAAAAAGGATGAGAAGGACAAACAAGAAAGACGAGACAGAAGAACACTTTTTGATTGTGAGAATAAATGATAATGAGATAACAGATGAAAGCAACTGATTTTTAATTTCTGCAACAGATTCAAGTATTCTATCAAGGAGACTTATACGTTCGATATAGGTTCAGCATCCTCAGTCTAATCATCGTCACTATTATCATCATTACTGACGGCCATGCACCGGTGACCGCAACTTATGTTTAAATGACAAACAATCATGAGGATAAAACGATACGACAGCCTTAGTTCAGGGATAAAAACAGCGGCAGATAATACAGTAATCACACTACTCCTTATCAAACTTCATTAATTCTTGAAGCTGCAAAAACTGCAAGGAACAGAATTTGTGGGCCCGATATCCAATTTTTAAAATTACTGGAGGAGTTAACAGAAGCACGCTTTTGCCCACTCATCCTATTAAATACAGCAGGTGAGGCAACAGCCACTACCACCTGAAGGTAGGTCTACTCTGCAGTTGTACATGAGCTGGAATAGTGTTAGGAAACTCGGATCTATAGGGGAGATGGATCAGGACTCTTAGTCAAAGCCTGTGTTTTAAGATCCTGTACAGCAAGGCAGCTGATGAGTGATAGCAGACAACTTCTAATGCCATTTGGTTGGGAAAGGGGAATAACCTTATTCCAATGCACAATCCCTGAGATTGAGATATTGCAGTTAGTCGAATATTTATCGATTGGCTTGCCTGGTTTGAGTAATTTTGCCGCTATGATCCTTACACCATTCCGTTAATCTACGTAGATCATCCGGATAAGTAAGCCGCCAAACAACAACAAAGTATAGTCTCCTCGGAATACAGATAAGTGCACACAGAATAGCATGAACTAGGATATGTGATCAGTGAACTAACACAAACATAAACACCACAGAAGTGGTTATTGCTAACTGTATATCAAATATTTGGAAATCAAGCGTCAAAGTGACAGTAATAAGTAACTGTAGTACTGCCTCATTATAAAATTTGCAGAAGCATTTACTCGAAACTGGCGTTAAAACCACCTGCCCCCGCATGCTAAATGCGACAGACAGCTGCAAGATTATTCAAGGTGCAGTTATTTCCTCTTACTCCCAGCAATCTTTAATGTCTCTGTATATAAATAAGCAGATGATATTGTTAAGCTTTGCAGTTTTGAAGGCAACAATTAAGCTGCAGTCTTACCAGGTGAAATTTAAAAAAAAAACAGTGGAGTGATCTAGAAGCCATCAACTAAAACTAAACTCAACAAAATGTCTACATCTGGTTGTTACTTCTTGTAACGGTGGAACGATAGTAATTTCAATTACTCCACCTCCACGTCCGTTGGATCGGCCAATACAACGACTTCTAGGTTTGCTAAATACCTTGGGGTTTTACCTTTTATAATGACTTAACTAAGTCGCCGAAGGTTATTGAAATTTCATCAAAAGTTTGAGTTTTATGATAATATTTTATTATGCAACCAACATTTCATTTTTGCAATCACTTAAAATACTTGATAAATTGCATCTTCATCGTTAGTTGTGGGCGGGAGTGCAATCACAATTTAATTTACTGTTTCCAGAACTGAAAGTAAAATACTTCATGACCTTATGTTATTCACTTAAACATTCTGTGAGTTCAAGTGGAATCACTTTTGCCTTACTCGTTGAGTATACTGCTTTTAATTGTTACAACACCTGTGCTACAGGCTACACTCCTATTGAATCCAAAAGCCCCACAACGAATTGATCATAATGGTACTGAGCACATTCAATTTTGTTCATACAGATTCAAGTGTTCACCATGTTTCGTTCAGTGCTTGTACAGATACGAAACAACTGTGGATTTAAAAAACAGTTGATCAGAGGTAAGTCCCATGAGGTCCTACATTGTGCTGCCTTTTCTTAATTATAGTGTAAGCCCATAAGTCACTAAATGTGTTTCTGTTGAATATTTTGTATAACTACTATCCACCTGTTGAATATCCATTCACATAAAATGAGATTTCCACAATATACCTAGCCTCTCTAATCAACAAAACACCTTTATTCCCCAATCTAACGGTCTCAATCTTGCCCAATTAAGATTAACTTAACAAGCGAATACATCTTACTATAATGTCCAATCGCGTGTCATTCTTATGTTCAAACAATCACGCTAACGATATTTGGGTATCATGCGCTGCTCGCGTCCAAGGAAATGTATTTCCAAATATGCTGACGTAGTTGTTTTGAGCTGTACAGTCATATAATGGAAGAAACTATGTACGTCGAAATGCTGATACCGTGTTGGTGTGTTGCCTGTTCTCTAGGCACTTGAGACAGAATTCCCAGAAAAACAGTATGAAACCTTTTCTCTCCCACCAAAATAGTCTACAGTTAGTATACTTAATGATTTTTATCCGATCAACCAAGAGTCTAAACTCACGATGCAGTGAGACATCCAGGCTGTGGCACTATCACTCTCAAGTTGTTTGTTGCAGACAATCCGCTCGAGACGATGAACAATTTAACATAATTGGATAGTACTGTCCTATCAATCTGTAATATTGCTGACGATATTCGAGCGAGAAAGTCAGAGCCAAGTGTGTCCTTGCAAACCTGCCTCGTTTGTTGCGTCGAAGATACATCTATTGTCCATAAAAGAAAGGGTACATAATTTTCATGTGCGTTCTGTTTTGCTATGTTTCGGAAACATGGCCTGTTCTCTATGAAGATATCAACGGATTTGCGGTGTTTGATCATCGCTACCTCCGCCGGTTAACCCACGTCAACTAGAGTGATCGCATGAATAATTCAGAAGGAGCCTCATTTTTCCGTCCAAGACAGCCCTTTACCTCAAGAAAACGACTTCGCCTAACCAGAATGAGCAGAAATTTCCAGAAGTATCCAGATGTAACCTTCGCTGCCTTTTCTACCTGCTCGACCTTCATTCCACTATGTTCATTGGTGGTTTAGTTACCTTGACTACCATTTTTACTAACCGTCCTTCGACATTTTGATACAAGAATGTTTGTAGATTACCCTGCATCATAAAATACTCCGTATTTTTCTCCCTGTTGCACACGTTTTGGAGCGGAATAAAGTGACTTTTGTATTCGTCTTTTGATCAGACTTTGGAACAATTCGCGGGGACAGTCGCGTTAATCTCGGGACCAAGATTTTCCGTTTTCCTTATTACAGGGAAGAAAATTCGATATCTATCAAGCGAATTAGTATTTTGTGGACGATACGGCGTAATTTTCCGGGGGTCTATAACAAGAAGTTTACTGGAACATATTTCGGAAAGTTCACATTATGCAATCAGTTGTTCAAATAATTAATTTGCACAATATGAGGCTGTTGGATCACATATTCCGCATGCCAGCTGAGCGTTTACCGTTCCAGGTCTTACTTACTTAGGCCAATAGCAGTTGGGTAAAATCGCGTGGTGTTCAAGCAACGACATGGTCATGAGATATGAAAGCCCGGTTGTAGTCCTCGAATTTACTCAAATCATTGGTTAGAAAAGCTACTCGAGATGTCAGCGTGTCACAGTCAATAGCGCGTCTGCATTCAAAACATTTCTGGCTCGTCTGTTTCGCCCTGTTTTACCCCACTTAAATAACTTGGAATTTGCGTTTCCAAAGTATTCTAAATCACCGTTCGCGATGAACGGTGGCTCGAACAACAGAACATGCCATTCAGGCTCACGATAATTAAGAGTAAATGAATGAAATATCGTGATGATTCACGTTAAGGTATATTAGCTACAGACTTAGCTACAGACCTGGTTGGGGCATAACAACAACAAATTATTTTCTGTAGAATCGTCTGGTGCTTAAAGATTTTCCTTGGACTGCTATATGTACTACAAGAACACCCTCCTAGCTCGAACTAGGCCGTAATATTGCCTGGAGAACAAGGACTTAAAATGAAAAAACTAAAAATTCGAGTACTTCAAGTATGTTCGAGCAAATTGTCTTAAGATGGCTGGAACGGATTGGGGGAAAAAAAACAGAATTCTGGCAGTCTGCTACAAAATATATTCTCTGTTTAATCTGAAACCCATGAAGGTCCACTTTCGCGGGAACAAGATGATGAATGCTGACACTAAGATAACCTGAAAACATGGTAGCTGTCCGAAACAAGTAGAGACAGATCGCAAAGGCTGGATTATTCCGAAGTGGTTAAGTAATAGGTTAGCAGTGGAACGGGGAAAGAGAGCACTGACCAAAAATGATGATGTTGATACAAGTAGAAGCTAATGCGCAGTTCGACCGCAACCGCTGCCATGAGAAATGTTTAAAAATTGGACTGCACACGCATAAGCATTTCCTTGCCATATACAGGAATATACTGATATAATAACTCATTATCTTCTGAGCGGCACAGATGCCATTGCTACGCACATATACGGGTAGGTAACCTGAGTAAGTAACCTGATAAGTTCCATAACCCATTAAATGAAAAACTTACCTCCGGTCGGGCGATAGATATTCGCGTCCTCAAAGCCGGTGACTGTGATTGCCTGGGTCTTGGAGGTTTCTTAGCCATTCTGTGGTTTTAGAAAGCAAATAGAAGAAACGGAAATCACCTAAACTTATGTGACAATTGTGAAAGGTCTTCCAAATCTCAGAGAGATATAGAACAAAACGATGACTAAAACTGAAATAAATCGAAATGCGAGATATGTAATACTCACATTAGGACTGATTCATACAACAGTCATCACAATCCAAAGCATGAGAATGGAAAGTTAACTTATTGACTATTAGATGGTGGGAATCGATATAATAATTTGAAAATAGATCACAGCATCTTACACATATACTAGTATTAACTACTTGTGCACTGCAACAGTAAAGTAATAAGTGCGTTTTTATCTTGTCTCAATCCAATTCAAAGCTATTCGCAAGGGCCTCGATTTTGAGCCACATTCACGTATAACATATACATATAGATCACACTTGCAGGGCAATAAAAAGTTTGCTCTCTATATATTTGCGGTAATCTAGAAATAGTTCCAGCACACTGGTCGTCTGCGTGATGCATGTGACTACGCATATCTGTTCAAAACGTATCAGTTAATGACATATACCAACTCAAGTCACATTCAAGTTCCTAGATTATTTTACTTATCATTGCCAGCTAGTTTTCCACGAGGTAAAGTGTATATTGGAAAACGTAGACGCCTGATTTCTTGATTATTCGCACTCTCGCCCCATGACTGGTTCTTTGTTGCCTTGGTTACGCGCTCAATCGCTTAATCAAAAACCGAGAAAGAGAAGAGTCGCGGCAATACCGTTTAGTGGAAGAGCGAGTCAAAATTAGACCATGGGGGCTCTAAATTTATGGGACGAAACAATTACCATAAACGGTCGACAGACAGCAGATCAAATGAAACGGTCATATATGATAATCTCGGCGTCAGAACAAATCATGCTACACAGGGGGCATCAGAAGGCAACGCGATAAACACACAGTCCAGATAGTGCACAGGCGTTCGACTGTACGGCTGAGTGGAACCGTACTACCACCCACGACCATACCATCCGAAGTGGGCCGGCCGATCGATATGATGTGATGCATCCTGACTGTTTTGTTGCGAGATGCGCCTCTTAAAATCTCTCCTACGGGGTCGTTGATCGTACGTACGTGAATGAGGATTCACTTGGAGTGGGGTCACAGCGGTCCTTGTGCGGCTTGATCGTCGAGGTGTTGGTAAGGTTTGGTGACTTCTCTTGAGCCTTAACGTTTTGCGCCTCTATCGTGTCTCTTGACCCTTGGTGTTGTCCAGTAGCTCTTCCAGCGGTACCCCTCGGTTTTCTGAACGGGCCGTTTGCTCCCCCAAACGGTCTGATCTGATTAGCATGCCGTACCCAAGTATGTGGGCCAACTCGAACTTCATAGAGTGCTGCGCCTTTAAAACTTCGTATTCTCCCGGGTGTCCATGTAATCTCTACCCCACGGTAGTCCCTGGCCAGTACCGGTTGACCAATCTCGAACGAACGGGAATGAGCTCAATGTCTTCTAATAAATTGTTCTTTCATCGGAAAATTCCTGTTAGCCACAGGTGACCGGCAGGTGAGCGGGCAGGTGACCGGAAAGAATACAGTAGATCATTCGAAGTTCGCAATCTGCGTTCCATCGGAGCTTCAGCTGGGGATTTCCACTCCGGAATCTGTCGACTCGGCGTCGTTCGGTAATTAGCATAGGATGTTTTGAGGATGTCCGCAATATGTCCCTCCACTTTTGCTTTTTGAAGGGCTCCTTTGAATGTATTCATAAACGTACACCTGAGAGTGTCGGCTTAGTGCACGGTACGTATCAAAAGATTACTTCAATTTCTAAAGGAAAACTTCTTTTAAAGAGTGAAAAAGAAATGGTTTCTAGACATTCCACAAAGCCACCTACTTCAAAAATGTGATTGTATTTGTACTTCTGAATAATTCTGCATTTGATACTATAAGATGCTTCGATAATCAATTTTCTCAAACGACTTTGCCACTACGCATATCACTGTTCATTCACCTGGTTGTCATCTCGTATATGTAACTGACAAGAACAAACAAAATGCCATTAGGGTATGTACTTTTGTTAGAGGGTTCATTGTTTTCCGTCCAAAACCGCCTCCGTCCTCGAGAAAACGATTTTATCCAATAAGAATGAGCAGAACTGTTCAGAACAGTCGAGAGGTAATCGTGGCTATATTTTACCTGCCCGACCTTTATTCCCCTATGCTCATTAGTGGGTTAGTGATCTTAACTAATATTTTCGGTAACTGTTATTCTATTTTCTGATTCGAAAATGGTTGTAGGTCGCTATGCACCATAAAATACCTTGTAATTTCCTGCACACACGTTGCTGGAGCGGAACAAAGCTGTTTTTTGCATCCGTCTTTTGGTATGTTTTTGGGAAAAAATAATGGGGACAGCCGCGTTATTTTCGGGACCGAGATTTTCCGGGTTAAATATTACGAGGGGTGGAATCCTATTTCTGTCAAGCGCGTTACTATACCATGGACGAACCAGCGTATTCTTTCGAGGGTTTACAACTTTACATCACAATTTTGGCGTTATTCAAACAGTGTTCAGTCTTATAATTATTTGCTTAAGCAAAATTTTCCAACACGGGTTCAGTAGATCGGTTCGAAGTAAAAATTTTAAAAACCGAAGTAGGCTTTTATACTCAACTGGACTGGCAGACGCACCTAAATTGCGGGCCTTCAGGAGTCTGCATCAAAGATATGTCCTTCATAACAAGCGAAACAACTGGAATGAAGCAAAACAGTTAACGGTTAAACGGACAACAGTTAGGAAATGATTTATGACACATATAAAAATAAAGCCAAATGTAACCTAATATTCAAATGTTTTGCGGTAGGATCTAGAACTCTTTATGAAACAGACGTACATTCTCCTGCAAGTCTCAAACAGGTAATGGGACCACTGATTTCTCATTAAAAAATTACTGCCGACATAATTCCAGCTTGAAACAATCATGGTCAACTCAGACGATTCTATTTAGTTTTTTGGAATAAACTACAATTAAGCCATAGTGTGCTCAAGACAGTGTGAAACCAATTTTAGCCAAAACCCAAGATGACCAAGACAGTTAGTTGTAGGAGGCAAAAAGTTGAACATACGCTTTACATAATGCGCAGTTGATGGGTAGTCGGGAATTTTGTTGGTATAAATCGGACACCACTTACAACCAATTGCAACTGTCGTATTCAGATGGACTTTTCGACCACCCGCTCCTAAAAAGAAATAATCGACTCGGGTTGCTCTCGTGTTAGAGTATCTTTCAGAGAGCTGTTGACCGAGTAATCTATTTGAATAAGAGTAATATCATCATCATCATCATAACAGCCATGAGCCTGACCAAAAGGTACTGTGGCTCGAAACGCCGTTCACCTCAACAGTGACGTAGAATATCCCAGAAGAAAACGTTACTGAGGAGGTTGAAAATTATTAAAACAAGACTAAGCGGAAGAACTAGAAATGGTATGGATACAGGTACGCCATTGACTGCGACACATCGCCATCTCGGATAGCGTCTCTAACCAGCGGTTTGAGTGATCACGAGGAACCCATCCAGGCAGGCGACACCTACCAACTTTGCTCAATGGAGCAGTCAGGGCCTTCATATTTCGTGAGCATGTTGTTGCTTGACCACCACGTGGTTTGACCCAACTGTTGGTGGCCTCAGCATATAATACCCGGTACGGTAAACGATCAGATGACATACGGAGTACGTGACCTAACCATCGCAAACTGTGCAACGTAATTAGCTGACCAACTGATCGCGCATCCCGAGTGTTCCGGAATACGCGCCGGCGAACTGCCTCATTGCTCACGCGATCAGTCCACTTAATATGGGCCAATTCGCGGAGACAACGATGGTCAAACACAGCAAGCCCGTTGATATCTTCTTTGTAAACAGGCCACGTTTCCCAACCATAGAGCAAAATGGAACGCACACAGACATTATATACCCTTCCTTACAGCGACAACCGGACGTCTTTATGAGAGTAATATAAACACAGACTGTTCTGTTTTTGACCAGGATTATTCATGCATACTTATCTGACGTCCCTGGATGACTTAGGACAATGCGTTAGATAAGACGAAGGTTGTTAGTAACCGCACAGTAAATGCGCACAGAATCAAACACGTATTTCAAATGTACAAGTTCTTCAAAGTGTTTCAGTGTACGTTACTCTAACATAAACGTTCCAGCAACCCCTACTTAGCGTCAAACTCGGACGTATCAACAACTGTTTGCAAACGCATAAGTTCCTCGTTGATACCAAGCAATGGGATCAAAGGTTCAAGACTTCAATAGGCTCTGACAAAATAACTAAAGCCAGGGCCAATTTGTTCTACCGTCGTCACAGTACATCAGTGGTTCATACAAATGTTTAACTGTCATAAATCAGTAAAAAACAGAGTAGTCTACACTTAGACAAAATATTGCAGGATGATTAAAGAGTTCATCACAATCCAAGCAATCATCATCACGGCAGTTGCATCTTACGTACAAAATACGTACATATCCTTCTTATTTTGCATCAGTTATGTTTATAAGGTCAAAGTTATCGTCAAGAACATCCACTTGTTCCTGAAAATCTAATGTACTGTGGTAAGTGGTAATGAAGTAATACACTTTGTTTAACGTGAGACGAGCTTCTCTGTTATGTACTCACATAATTCTGACGTCACTCTCTGATACACTGACGTCGAAGGCGAAGATCATTCTCACTAGAGGTATACAAATATATATATATATATATATATATAACAAGCGGTCACGGATTATGAGGTAAAAGGGCATAAGAGGCTTCTTTCTTCCGCAGCTATTGGTACATTACTCGATGGGGCCTAAGTAACATTTCAGAAATTAAGATAAGAGGAAGTAAGACGTTCAAGAATTGAAGATGTAGGAGCAAGAAGTACGAGCGTCACTACAGTTTGCCTTACCAACCAGAAACCCACACCGAGAGTGCTTGGTGTGCTTCGAACCCCAGCCAGTGGTGTATTCCTAACTGGTCCAGAAAACAGGAGAAACAAAGATCGCCTGAGCATTAGAATAGTTTAAGTCCGAATGCCAACATTGCGTGCCTCATGTACTCCACCACATGTCAAGCCAGAGCGAGGACAACGCGTACCGCTCTAAGTCAATCAGAATCAAGGTCAACGCATGTATGATCGATAACGATGTCTGCCCATGAGGTCTGTTATGGCATCCAACAGCTAGGAGGCTGTGAACGCATCAGAGTTTTCACGTCACCAACCTAAACAACGGGCTGGTCATTAGGCCGTCGTCTCCAGACTAATCCACCACAGCGTGACAGATGGCGAGTTAGTGCTCTTGAAACGGGCCGAAGCTCGTGGATCCTGTAAAAAGAGAGTACTGTCTGAAAAGCATTGCAAATTTTTCTGTTGTTGGTAGGATGTCCGCACTATACACCGCTAACACACTACGGGGAGGCAAGAAGTGTCGAAAACAGACATATTTTGAGTATTTTCCACGAGGGCAAAGTAGGGTTCGCAGCAGTTCAATAAGAATACTAGCACAATAGCATTACTCGCCAGGCCTTTCACAAAACATGGCCTTACAATAACCTGTATTTGATAGACACAAAGTACACACGAAATTGACTGAATGGAACATTAATCTGTCTACGACGTAGTCCGTTTCTTATCAAACAACACACACTAGAACAGTCGTCCATATACATTAGGTCTGCTATCTGAGAGCATTTACACGCCACCTCATTTACAGTTTGTTAAAGTGTATTCTAGGATGTCTGCTGCTACGGTGAGTGAGCAGAAAAGACTTGCTCAACGCTGACGCACCCCACCTGAAAAGCTAGAGGTAGGCCATAAACTGTCATATACCAAAACTGTCCTGCGGTCTGATAGTAAAGTATTCTCAGACGTTAACATAACACTCGGAGATAGCCTCCTTTCAAAAACGGTCCCAGAATGCAGCTCTATCGCCCGAATCAAACACGCCTCCTATGTCCTAAAGGACTATCGTCAGCTTCCAGTGCATACAACGACGTTCAGGCATCCGGGGAGTGTGAAGATATGGTCACCTCAACCGGGATCAAGAAAAACCGTAACCTGGTTTTCATGGACGTTATATCTTGATGAGAAATTCCCGACTTTTCCAATCCCTATGCATTTCGTTCTGATCACGTGATTCCTTCCCAAGTTCCAATGATGGCTCTCCATGGTTATCACGAATCTCATGTTGGCCTTCCAAATTCAAACAATGTTTATCACACATGCCTTTGGTGGCCTATCAGATCTAGATGATGTCTTCCTCATTTTGCGTACCGACATGACAGTCCGTGACATTACCATGCATACCCCTACCGATCTGTTCCTACCAAACATCCTTTAACTGTGATGTTTTCTATTGGCTGGTCCCTACATATTTAAATCTGTCACAACGAGACTGGACCTTGACGCGGTGTGACGGCTTGCGCATCTCTATGACCTATTGGGCTAAACTGGACGGTGTGGCCAACACACCGATAGAGTCACTCATGCCAGGCAGGCCAATATGTAGAGGTCTGACAAACCAGTCTCCTGGTCCACCAGGTTGGGGGTTGGGAGGAGGTTAG
>JTDE01004952.1:19534-49220 GCA_014338405.1 Paragonimus skrjabini miyazakii
GTTCTCAACGGCAGTGGCTAAAACATTGTTATCTCAGTGAATGTAGCCTACAATGGTAGAGATGGCGCAGATTCCTAATATACTTACAAGTAAAACTGCGATACCTACGCCGACACACTAACTTTGATGCTAGTGGTTTGTAGTAAATTTACATTCACAAGGTAATGTGGACCAGGGCGGTGGTACTGGCAAGGCAACTCTCACGCCGCGGGGAGTTTAGGATTTTGGGGACGTCGAAGGTGATCTCACTACAGAGCCTTTGCGAAGGGTTGAGGATGACGCCGCGATTAGGTGTATATTGTTTGTTCTATGCACAAATTCGACAAACGAACACTAATGAAAAGGACTCGAAAGCGGGCGTGATTAGTAACTCTCGATGTCTTTCCGTTCTGACAGATGGTTAAGTCTGTCAAGCACCTTGCCTGCGCACCTCAGCAGACTTATGCCCTGATAGCTGTCGAGGCATTGCTTGCTACTCTTGCCTATAAACAAAGATACTATCACAGCATCCTTGAAATCTTGTGGCATCACCTCGTGCTCCCAGATGGAGTGAACCAGCTGGAGCAGTGCACGTTCCAACGCCGATCCGCCATTCTTCGGGATTCCACCTGGTAATCCATTCTCACCTGCAGCTTTTCCGTTGCCAGATTGTTTGATCGCTCTTTGCAACTCTGGCACATCCGGAGCGAGATCAAGTGAAGATTGTGTGTCTTGTTCCGACAGGCTGTTCACTATCACGCAATCAATGGTAGCAGGGCGGCTTTGTAAGCTACCAAAGTGTTTGCGCCAGACCTTCATGATGTTACACACACAAGCATCAGCATCAACCACCTAGAACATGCTCGACAGTCGCATCCTAAGAAATTCAGCACTCACAGAAACAATAATATTGCACAGAAACCTATCCAACATACAAACAAAATAAGACCAGGCAAACTGAACCAAAATACAACACACTAGCACCATCCACAACGAGCGCGTAGCACACACACACGAACAAATAAGCACAGACTACCATGTTAGACTCTCATCTACATAATTGCCATGACTATTACCATTCTGCGGCACCCTATTTCAATTTTTACGCAGGTTTAATGAATCCCTTATATAATCCCGCTGAGGATAACTGGGGACGGTTGTTCGCTATCGTGACTTTGCCTGAGCGTTCATGTAGCCTAATCTTGCAGTCAAAACGAGCTGGAGATTGCACTAAATTTCAAAGTGGCGCAAAGCTTATTCGAGTGAATCCCAGTGAAAGATGGCTTATATACTGTTTAACTTAACACTTTGGTAAAAAGCTGTGGACACCACCTAGACAGGCGTCGCTCGTTGGTCATACATATGTATGCTCCTATGTCATCAAGGACGTTCTGTTATGCCATTTTGGATATTCTGAGTGAGACAGAATATTCAGAGACAATCATGTTCACTGATTACCCGAACTTACTTGATCGTCCTGTTCTAATAGTAACTCGGCTGGTCAGTGTGTTTGCTAAGACTCAACTTGCTGACGATAGTGATCGGCTTTTGCAAGCTTGTGCATCTGGCGAATTTTATCTATCTAGTGCGCTCAAATTTGTACGCAGTGATGAATTCACTGCGATTGCTAATGAAAATTGCGCAGTGTTAATACCATACTCAACGAACGAACAAACACTTAACTCACCAAAGCGCGCTACCAACTCTATCAGATTTGCAACGTAACAGGAATTAAGATAAACTCGTTGTATCTAATCCCAACAACCAGAGATCAAGCCTGCTGACCACCCGTAGTGAGCTGCTTTTGCTGTAATGCTTCCTAATCTGTGTGTGGCCATTTGTGATTGCCTAGGTGATTGGTGCTTAGTTTCTTCTCGGCACTCAGCTGTACGACATGGAATATGCAGTAGACAGTCTTCCTTAATCCGTGTACCGAAAGTGTGCAAACCATGCTAAACGGGGTAACTGACAGGGTTAGTCCATGTAGACTGCGTCTTTAACCTCCAAAATGCATGTTACTCCAGGGCTGAGGCATTCTCATTCCCACGCTCCTCGTCGTAAGCAGCCTGCTTTGGACTGTTGGTGGTTTCATATACCAGAGCAGCGCCATCTTTTCAGCTTATAACATTTTTGATATCAGCGAGAATAGGAAGGACACATGTTGCCTTTGTCAGCTCCTATCATTTGTGCCGTCAAGACGACCTCCGGTTATCGTTGCAGGGAATGGCACATGTATATTATGTGCAATTTATTTCGTTCTGTGTCTAGAAATCGCGTCCTGTTCGCGGTCATGATATCAACGGACTCTCGATATTCGACCACGGTTGCCTCCCCCAGTTAGCCGACATCAAATGGGCAGACTGTGTACCTGTGAGCAACACGACAGTATTTGAGAATTGTGCAAGTTCCTGACCAAGATAATAGAAATGAACGATCCTCACTGGTTCGATCACATACTCCGTATGCCGATGGAGCGTCTGCCACATCACGCATTGTTCATTGTGGCTACTGATGATTGCTAGAAACCTTATGGCCGCAAGGCGATGACGTGGTCACGCGCTACGCAGGTCTTGGTTGTCCCTATAGCCAGGGTTAGTAGGTGCCGTCTACCTGGTTGGCTGTTCACGACCATCCACACCGCTGGTTGGAAACACTGACATGGCCTCGTCTCGTAGTCAGTTTGAGAATTATCCGCAAAGTTGTTGACTCCTCGTTTTCGTTAAGCTCCGTTGTATTTTTCCCTTTCTTTTCTTCTGACATTTGTGCTTATTTGTCACTGCTATTTTGTGGCTCACCGTCAAGACCAAAGGCAGCCCGAGCAGCTGTACCCACAGATACGGCTCAAAGCTGAAAATGATGACGTACTTTTTGATCTTCGTTGTCTACCTGAATTGGCGCGCACCAGCTGAAATAATCGTGCGGGCAATGGGGTGGATGGCAAGCGCGTATTTCTAATAGTTTGGGATACATAGTCTATTAGCCAAACAACCAATTGCACACCGATGGCTATCACGTGCTCTGCATACTAACTGAACGTTTATCGCTCTGCATCATTTGCCGGAACCACCAGTTGTTTGGCAAAATCGCAGGATGGATGGATTTGGAAACTATTTAATCGTCCTTGCTACATTAACGTAATCAACTTTACGTAAGTACGTAATAATCGATTCCCGACCACATAAGGAGAGGACTTGAATACCAGCGTTTATCGTTAGCCTATCAAAAGTTAAACCACAGTCTCTGAATGTATATGGCACGCAATAGCCATACAGTAGTCAGGGCAGTGAGCGAATCAGACACGATGGCCATATATGGTGGTCTTGGCGCTAAAACCAATCAAGATATGGAGATGTCAGCAAGTAGGCGAGAAAAATCGGTTAAGGTGGAGTTGAATCGTACTGGCATTTAACCACACGACTGCAGTCTGACCGTTTATTTGAAGTGATACAGAGCTATCCACTCAACATTGAATCCGCCTCAGTCAGTGTGGGCTGTAATATTCCGGTTTCGCTTTAAACAACTGATGTGCGATTCCACCCGCAGTTTTGTACAATCTCTAAGATAGTGATACCCCTGAAACTTGTTTGAGCGGTGTTGCACCACTTGCTCTGTCTACGTTCTAAAGAAACGCGTCCCCTAGCCAAGCTTCTAACTCTCCCTGTGAGTGAAGTAGGTGAGTTTAGCCTATGTGGTGGGGAACTTCGGAATCAGCTAAACGGATGGCTAAAACCGTCATCCGAAATGGTAGCATACCACAACCAATACCGTGTCCACCGCGTTTCTAGTTCCATTTAACCCTGTTGTGTTCATCGTTTTCTCCTTTATTGGTTCTTTTTCTTCCGGCTTAGTCCATGTCATTTTTGCGGTGAACGGCTGCTCGAACCGCTGCTCCCTGATCAGGCTTATGGTCGAACAATAATAAGTTGCTTGAATCAAGCTTTTTAATCAATAGCTCGAAGTGGATACGCGAAAGTTTATCTACTATATTACGTGACAGACTACTGTTAATTAGGTAGTCGGAGTTACCTCCAATCCTGTCAGACGTTCGGAGGAATTGAAAGTCGTTTTTTTGGTTATTCACTGGTATCTGTTCGTCATTGCCTCGACTTTGTAAAAAAACGTACATCCTCATTTTAAGTGTTACGTATACTGTCTTGTGACGTTGGCAACTTTCTGCTGCATCGTAGTATAATGAAGTAAAAACGCGAAACGCTTGTTTATTGCCAACTTGAGGTCTGCGGCCACCCTGGGCTTCAGTCTATGTGTGGTTTGAGTTTGGACGTTAGAAATGGACTTCAATATTTGCCCCCTTTTTACTTCTGAACTATGGCATTTTATTCTTCCCATGATTGTATGGCAGTTAAGTATCATTGTTAGCTGCTGATGATGGTGAAGCTTTCGCATTCCGTTTTTAAACCTATGCTGTTTAATATTGCGGTCAACTTGTTTACATTTTGTGGATTTGTATTTCACCACGTGGTATGTTTTTTTTCAACGTTATGTGTAGGTTCTAAAATGTGCAACTACGCTTTACCGCAAATTTAACGATCTTGGAAATGCGATGCGTTGTGCACTACGCCTAAACGACATGGATCTCATTCAGACCATCTTTAATGGCTCGGCTCAAGCGAGGTCCACAGATTCCAGTTGTATGCTGAGCGTTCAGCGTCAACTTGCTTACCTGTTGGGCAAGCAGGGTGTAATTCTTTCGGACGATGAAAATATAGAGGAAGATCTGTCAGAAATGTTATGGAATGCTCGATTATCGGAACATTTCCTAGCGCTTGGAAGAGAATTGGATATTATGGAGCCAAAGGTAATTGCGGTAGTAACTATCTCGTTTTTCTTTTTGTATGCATATCGTTTCTCTTTGGCTATTCCGTCCGGTCGTTCATCTTCTGTTAACTTCATTCGCGTTTTTCGGTTAAATTCAAACTGGTTGCAGTTTTCCTCTTCTATGCCGATCAAAGTGTAATCGGAGATGATAGTGGAGATCAAACATGCGACCACATAGGAAAAGAATATAAGTAGCTATGCCTGTTTAATGAAAAAATGGGATTGATTGTGATTCATTAACGTCTAGATCTTCAAACCTTTATTCCTGTTATGTCGTTTTTTTCGTTGCAATCTTAGTGATGTTAAGTGGTACCTAAAGTAGGTTTTCTGTTACTATCAAAGCTAACGAAGGTGGTCGCATCGCCATCCTCCCTACTTTTAGACATTTGTTCACTAGAACTAAAAGCACTGTGTGCGGCAAACAGACTCTAGCTGCCTTTCATTAGCCTCTTTGTTTGTGATTTTGGGTCCCCGTTTCTGAGCACTGCATACCAATCGACGTGTTGTTAGTACCGTAGTACACGTCGTATACAGTGGGCCGCAAAACGGAGTAAACGATTATCAGCTTGAATGTGGTGAGCGGGCTATAATCGTCTGACGGAAGTTCCGTACATTGCTCCCTGTTACAAGTAACCCGTAAACATGTATTATTCACAGTGAACGTTTCACGCTGGAAAAAAGGCGAGGTTCTCCCTCGCCTTGAAAGAACAGTTGAGGTTTTTAACACAGACGGAGCATCGCTCTTTGTTTTGGGTGCGCATGTGTTCATCGTTGTCAATAAGGTAACGAGGATACGAGGGTGACAAAGAAGTGTTATACAGAGTTGACCAACAATAATTGTTACAACTGTAGCACTGCATCCACCAGGATGCAAATGATTGAGTGCGCCACTGGTTTTTTACCAGCCCGTGCAAAAAATATATTGATGCTAAATATGATCACTGAGGAGTAGACAGTATTAATAATAAATTGCCCTTTCCTTTGCGCACTTCGTTTGTTCGTTAATCGGTGAATAGTTATGTAAACTTCAACGAGTAAACCGCATTACTGGCCATGTCTTTACGGAATGAGTATTTCGCGTGTTGGCTTACTTGCCCACAAGCACTACTGATTCGGCGACTTGAGCGCCATCACCTTAATTGGTTCATAGATTAATACGTTGCCTTCTTGATCCTGTTCGTAGTAGACCGTGAAGTTTAATTATCGATAGCCTACTCCATACAACCCCTTTGCAGTTGTAAACTTGGTTATGTTCGCTGTTATCTCTCCTAATAGGTTTTCTTAATCATTCTCGTCCTACCCTTTTTTTAAGTCCGTCTCACTATGTTTTCTTCGCGCTTCCATCTCATTCGTTTTTCTCATAGCTACCTGAGGATATCTACAAGTCTCATTTGGAAACTGTTCGACCTTCTCTTAATCCGGCTTCGCTGGATTCTGCACGTGCCAATCTTGCCGCTTCCTACGTGAACGGTTTGGTTAACTGTGGATTTGGTAAAGAAAAGTTACTGCAAGAAACACCGAAAGAACTACCTTGGCTGTGCAAACAGAAAGAGTTGGGTAGGCACGTCACACATCTAAATAGTATCAATCTAATCTACTGTGAATTGGTTAATCGCTTTGTTATTTGTAAACTCTGGCTGTATCGTGCAATTTTTTCGTTTAAACGCGATTTGTTGTGGACTAGTGTAGATGGATGTAATTCATTAACTGAGAATGATCTGCTGTTTACTTTGCCGAAGGCTCCACAGAAATTTTCGGTTTTTATCCTTGTAAATGCATGAATCCAATCGGTCCTCCTAATGTTTGAGGATATATTTTCATGTTTTATACTGCTAAGCGTTTCCTCTCCTATGGACTGCATTCCGTTAGACTGTCCAATCCTAGATGGAAGCAGTCAAAGTAATCGAGACTTGAACTCGCTACCATTCAGCTTTTGGTCAATGATGTTATTGGTGAGTTATTTCAGCTTTTTTCCCAATAATGGGACGGTTCGACTCTGCTCTGTGGTGACATCGGACGTGAAACTTAATATCGCGAGCTCATGTTTTAGTTAGCATATTCTGGACCTCTTGCTGTCCAAAATAGCATGACAACAAACATCCTGCTTTGTGATTGTGACGACGTACCTGTGTGATATTCTACTACATAAATTTTGATAGCCGTCGAAGCTGAACCGAATTCTTCCTGTTGGCAGTGAAACTTAAGCCTACTCGTCTTCCAGCAAGCTCGTTTTTTTTTAACCGCACGATCGATCGAGAATGTTTGTTGTTTGGTTCTTACTGGTGTAGAGAAAATGTAACTCACTTTCAAACGGCTCATACAAATGGAGCTACACTGTGCGCTCGCGACATTATATTCAATAACTGTTGGCTACTGTAATCGCGTATTTTATTCCGCGTTTGAATCATTTATACTCTGCGAGACTGCTATGAACTGAGGCACGTGAATGTTTCCCGCTTTGTTTTTCATCTTACAGCTAAAATGAGTACGGTAGCAACGTTAGGCTGGGTTCTTCTCTGGGACGTCGACACGGGTCTCTCTCAGATTGACAAGTACCTCTATTCAGCCGAAGATCATACACGTGCAGGTGGATTGCTCGGCTGTGGTGTGGTCAGTTGTGGCGTGAAGAACGAGTGTGATCCGGCTTTGGCTCTACTGGGGTCTTATGTTGAATCCGACAAAGACGTGCTTTCACGAGCTGCTATCATCGGTCTAGGTGTCGCCTATGCGGGATCCATGAAGGCTGAAGCTCTGTCTTGTTTGACACCAGTCATTTTAGATGTTAATACAGCCAGGTTACAACACTCCTGTTTGGCCGCATTGTCCGCTGGGCTGATCGCTGTGGGCTCTTTAAACGCCGAGGTAACATCAGTCATTATACAGACCATGCTAGAACGTCCAACTAGCCATTGGAGCAACGCGTTCAGCAAATTCATGGCCCTCGGTTTGGCTCTCACTTGCATGGGTCGACAGGAAGAAGTGGAGGTTATCTTAGCCTCTTTGGAAGCGGTCTCAGAGCCACTTAAATCTATGGCTCATATGATGTGCGACTTTTGTGCCTACGCCGGTGAGTTTTCTTTTCATAATTATACCTCGCTTTGTGCTTATGACCACCAGTCTAACTTCGTGATTGAAATTAGTTTCAAGTAACTTCATATTTTCGTGCTGTTCTAGTTAGATTGAATGGCTCAAACACAAATACTCTACCTTTGTCATAAGCATTTTTTAACTTTTGATGCCACTTCTGAGTTCAAAATACCGCATTGGTAATGACACTGATTATCAATTACGATTGCTCCGATCAGCGCGATTTTTCATTTCAAGAGCTCTACATTTATAAATTAGACAGGTATTAGTTAGCTTTTGACTCTCACCGAGACATGGAACACCTGTTTCTTAGATTTGTCTCCTTAGGGTCGGCGTGTCTTCTTGGTTCATAGACTCAAGAACACATGAATTATCCGTGATGATAAATGCCCTCAGATTCAGTGTGGAAAAGTAATTTGTGGCTCCTCTATGCTGAATCTACTATGTCGTGATTACGGTGCCTCCTTCTTCTCTTTTCTCTGTCCATGTTTCGTGGTACTCTTACTACTTGTACTTGGTTGTTTGTTATATATGTAACAATTTATAGTTTTGTATTCACACAATGGCTACTTGCTGACGAATGTTTTCTAGGCTATGAGGAATTCCTGTGGCAGTGCCTATTTTTTGCGTGTTTAGCTGAAATATACTATTAGCTGTACACGTATCGACCGAAGCTTTACGTGGTGTGACGGATTGTGTATCTCCACAACCAACTGGACTAAACTAAACGGTGTAATACCCACACATACAGAATCACTCGTGCCAGGTGAGCCAGTAGGCAGAGGTCT
The DNA here is from genome assembly GCA_014338405.1 of Paragonimus skrjabini miyazakii. Classification (NCBI taxonomy): domain Eukaryota; kingdom Metazoa; phylum Platyhelminthes; class Trematoda; order Plagiorchiida; family Troglotrematidae; genus Paragonimus; species Paragonimus skrjabini miyazakii. Next base: position 28,225 of record JTDE01004952.1, read on the forward strand.
AATAAACTACAAGCCATTCCTATTTGGAGCTGAAAGAGGGCGGACCACTGCTTTCATAAAAAAGCAGCACTAATTCTAGTCCGTTATCATTCACCCGCCGCCTTACTTCACAAGCTTTGGAACCGAATTCTTTGATTGACAATCTTACCCTCCTGTCTGGATTTGGGTGCCCCGGGCACTATTTTTGTGCATACGTGCAACCATGGAATTCCGCAACACTACTTCTATCTGATTTAGCCATCTCGCAGCCTTAACCGGAGCGCCCTATTTACCGCCGACAGCGAGATAGATAGGGGGATGTACGGTACTGCCGACTTATTAGCTTGTGCCACAACTGACCGCAATGATAGCGCTATCAAGGTCGTACTTCATCTGGATACAACTGTTATCCTGGGACCAGCATCTAGTGCTGATATTATTATTTTGGCCTGGAATGTAGACACCCACGCCTGCGGAGTTGCTGATGCTGGATTTTGATTAGGTGATGAGTTTAGGCTGGCGTCACTTCTTTCGGATTATGATGGGCGGCCGTTACAACCATGGTGCGTGCACATACTTTTTCACCAGCACTAGTTCCAGACGTGCGCGTCATTGTTTTGCTGGTTATTCCCCTCTCTTGGATGAAACCACGCAGCTGTTACTTACAGGTGACGTAGCCTCATTCAGGACTGTCTTTCTTATTAGAACACAAGGTTAGATTCAGCGATGTCTTGTGTGTTATCACCCCGTTCTTATTTTTGCTGGGCAGCGACCTCACTGACAGCATCGGCTGCCTGTCCAAAAGCTGTCCGGGCCGTTTGTTAGACCAATTTGGAATGCGAATTCAACATTGTTAGTATTGACGATCCCGACGGCTAGTTAATCCGGATCTCGGGTCATTCAGGCAGCGGGTGCTATAGCATGCAGCACATAGTACACGGATTGAACACACTTGATCATAGAAGAGTACGTAGAGCTGTTAGATGTCAGAAGGAATATTCTTCAATTACAACAGATCATCACCTAGGTGACTTGCTCACACGAATGGCTCTGTGTACTTCGATAAATCACCTTGTGATCAATACGTAGACGGGGTGATTAGTCCGACAAGGCTACCACATTCTTTGGAAGGATGACTCGGTTAATTTTTTTTAAATGCATGGTTTTAAGAGGTTTGCTCATTCAAAGAAGTCACTTAGTACAAAACCATTCGTACCTCGTAGAAATACTTATTGAACTGGAGTGTTTTGAGTAATAGAAGCACTGTATCGGTAAAACAATTCATTCCTGCATTTTCTGTTTCCGTGCACGTTATAACTCTATCAGCTGTTATGGGCTAACACATTTATCTCCCACCACTGTAGCTCTCTTCCTAATGGTCGCATCCGTACAACGGGCCTCTTTAGGTTTGGGAACTGCTCTTCATTTGAAAATCACCGTCACTCTCTCTGGCTTATCTTCTAAGAGGGGATACTCTCCTCTTCTTAACCCCCCGATCTTGTGAAAAACTCTAGCCAGACCGTCTGTGCTTGTACGAAGTGGGCTTCTGTCCATATTTGGTACGTAGGTGCTACACACTATTATGATGCACGGCAATGAGCATCCGATCCTCCTGTTCTTTTCTCATTATCTCTGACGCTGTATTTCCTCCTTAAGTACCGACCGATTGTATTTAGGACTGCCGTGTTACCATTGGCTCACCTCCACAATGAATCACTCGTAGTGCGTTCGAGGTCCGCACTACCAAATTAAGGCATCTACCATCATGAGAATGTCTGGTTGTAAGGGAAGCTAATTGACGTTCTAACAGAATCTCCAAGTCATACTCCGAAACGAATTTAGCGAATCAATGAGGTCACTGTCAAAATCACTGAAGGTTAAGACACATATTGTTTGCATTGGTTGCAGGAAGGGATGTTATAAATGGTTGGTGGGACATCGGAGGACGTAGTCTAAGGATTCCACTAAACTCATGTCACACTCCCTACCTATAAGTAACTGATAAATCATACGAACTGCTTTTTGCAAGAATAGACTGATGCAAGAAAAAGCATGATGGATATAAATGTCTTTCAGGGTTGGACATTTCTGTATCACCAACCAGTAGCTGGCTTTTTACGCACTTGTACCCATTACCTTAAACCTACTCTGCACTTTGAACAATCTCAACAGGTTTGTACCGTAACACAACTAAAATTGCTCTTCACACCCGAGCGGCGCCGGCACATGTCATTCATTGGTGTCATTATCTCAGTCTACTTGCAAGTAAGGACACTTTCTACATATTCTGAGGATGTCCACTGTGAGAAGCCTTCATTGTATAAACAACTGATAAGACACTACAGCCAGCGGTAAATAAGTCTGCCCAGAAATCGTGCAAAAATTCCCATATAGTAAAAAATACAGTGTGACGAACAAACTCGTTTTCTGTGACTCATCATTGGGTTTTGTATCCATACATCACACTTATATCGCAGATTTACTAAGGTCTAATTAATTAGGTAAACAGAAAGCAGACAGCTAATGAGGTCAGTCAAATCACTGGCAAACTGTAATCAAAACTTCACTTAAACAATGGATCTTGGCAGGCCTACAGAGTGAAGTGTTGGTCAAAGCAATTCCGAAGCCTGGGTGAAGCCTTTCTGGACACAGGAATGGGTTGTGCAGGCAAATCCCGATAGTTTCAGCCGTTGACAGAATTCTGCACCTCAGTGCCTTCGACCCAGTGATCTTAATTCGGTACATGGAACAAAATGCCTTGATCACATTAACAGAGTGATTGGAATCTACCAGATGTGATAGTGTTGCTCTCTTGATTGTTTTCGTGATTCCACTGTTGAGCAAGGCTGGTTGATGTTCATGGATCCATCTTCTGTTTATCTCATTAATGATTCTTTTGTGTAATTGTGATGTACTTGGTCTCTGGATGAATCACTGAAAACGAGCTTGTCTTTTACACTGTAATTTTCGTATTCAGAAACGTCCAGCTAACAGTGTCTAGGACTACCACACAAAGCGGTGAGCCTACTCGTAGGGGATTTTGGTGGATTAAAAACGTTTCTTCAATAGGGTCAAAATATAGATATTGCTTGCTAGCATTTCGTTTGTACATCTCGGTAATACACATAAAATCCTTGATTATGTACGAACATTTGTTATGCTCTCGCTATCGCGTGGATCAGAATCCATTTTTCTATTATATTCAAGCATGGTGTACATTTTACAAAACACGAATAAAAAGATTTCCATAGGACATTTTACTTCTGACTTGTACACGTCCAGGAAGATTCTGATTGAACAGCGGACCTAGTGCCACCGACCGCTTCAAGGAAAGCAATCATTAACTTAGTAGATAGTGATGGCAATGTATAGGACAATTATTCTGGCAAGTCTAATATGGCAAATGTGGACATAACAGAATGAACATTCGTGAAGCAAATCGGTCGTTGAGAAAGCTGAAAGAATGAGAAAGCCACATTTTTGTTAACCTAAAATAACTTACCGTAAAACGATCGTTGTGCACTATTATCTGTACGGGCTTTTACTCTCGGTGCTTTCTGACCGCATTAGTGTTTGGGCCATGTCTTTTATAACGCTGCGGTGGACATCACGTATCTGGCATATCGGCTTGCACTTTTTTATGTGTGTGGTTTGAGATCTCAGTTCATTCGTATATGGATAAGAATTTGGTCAGTTTTAGGCATTTATGCCTGACTTTCTTTTTGTGGTCGTCCTTTTCCCTGTGATCTATCCTGTTCTGCTGATGATATCAAATCTCACTATTGCACTAACAGGGAGCGGTAATGTGCTTAAGGTCCAGAACCTCCTTCACATTCTCTCGGAAAAATATGAGGAACCAGAGAAAAATAAAGATCAAAAACCCAACTCAGTAACTAAATCAAAAGAGAAGGAGAAGTCCAAAGATACTCGTCGAACTGGCGCTCGTGGACGTCAAAGACGTGGTGGTGGTGGTGGAGCCCGTAATGCGAACAACGCGGACGCTAAAGACGATGTACCCATGGTTGAAGATGGGGGTAATGAGGTGGACGTGGATGCTGACCAGAAGCAGAACACACCCATGGATACGACAAATGCCGGTGAATCAGAAACGCAAGAAGAAGTCAATTTCGATTTTCATGCACACCAGGGTCTGGCCGCCCTTGGAGTGGCTGTGATTGCTATGGGAGAAGAAGTTGGTCTTGATATGGCATTTCGTATGTTTGGTCACTTGGTGAGTGCTGTTTCAACCGTTTGATTGCTAACTAGTTAACCGTCGTTGTCCCATTAGCACGTGGCCGTGAATGCTGAAACATATGTGAGGTTAACAGATACAAAGTGCTCGTCGGTAGTAGTGTTGATGCCCCCAGTGTCACGCTAGCCTTCACATGTCGACGCTGCTAGGGTTTTTAGGATAAAGTAACTGGATTGCAAAAGTGATAGGAAGCTCGAAGTCCCTGTTAAACGTCTTGTCGGATCCCCGTCAGTCATTTTGATTGATGTTTACATAGTAACACCAAGTTCTGTAACCTTCCCATCTAAAGGTGGATATCACTTGCTTGTTTTACGTAATTCGATGTCAGTTTCGGAGCACCCATGGGGTTTCTGTAGTATTGCTCTACATCTCCAGTCTAGTAGTACTGTCAGAGACGAAAGCTATGTTTGATATTGTTAACCGAAATGTATGGGGTTGCAACTTCGCCACGTGTAAACGTACTTCAGAATAGCCCGGCTGCAGTGATCTAGGTTAAATTCAAAATCGGACCACCTCGCGTACCCCTGTCCAGAGTTTGGTAACCCGGCGATATTTGAGTGCCGGTGTTTTTTAGCTGTAATTCCAAAAATGGAATAACAATTAATCTCAAGTGAGGAACACGAAATGCTAGTACCAATCGTTCGCCATCTGCAAAATTGAGTGAGAACTTCCTCCAGATGACGTGTGATTCGGGGTATCTTTATCCACGTGTTCGTCTTAATAGGGTAACTCATTTTCCCAAGTTCGATTTTCATCATGCTCCGCAAATTGATTGAGCTTACGGTTATCAGCTGGTTCAGTATAATCTAACTTGCTCGGTTCTTTATCTCTGCATTATTCGAATAATCCTAGCATAACAAAACAGCTAGTTGATTTGTCTTCTACTTGTATTCGTCGCAGTTGCGGTTTGGCGAACTCCCGATTAAGCGAGCGGTTCCCCTTGCTTTGGCGATGTGTTATGTTTCAAATCCACAATTGAAAGTTCTCGACACGCTGAGCAAATTCAGTCACGATGCTGATTCAGAACTATCCTACAATTCCATTCTGGCTATGGGCCTTGTTGGTGCTGGTAAGTCAATGTATACCGCCTATCAAAATAGACTTCTGGGTTCATGTCAAATAGCAAAGTTAGGCGAACTACTATCTACTTGTTATTAGCTGACACTTTTTACAGAATAATTTGATGTTTTTTAGCCTATACGCACATGCTTTGATTAAGCGATATGAAGTCAATGTCATTTCAGCTTTGAGCCGTACCTGTGAGTACAGTGGCTCTGACTGCCGTTGATACTGACGATAGTCCACGAATTTGCAGAGTAATAAATAAGTACGAATATGTAACGAGGAAAAATAGAAGGAAATAAACAAAAACGAGTTAGTTTCAGGGAACAGAAAAGTCAACAAGTTTGCGAATGCCTGCTCACCACTGACTGCGTTGCAATGCCGTGTCAAAGGGCATTTCCAACCAGCGTTATGAATGACCGCGAAATCTCCAACCAGGTAGACGGCACTCACCGTCTTCCTACTGGTCGCATTGAGGGGATCTTTTGCTCTACTGTTTATGCACAAATTCGCAGGCATTATCTCTTTCAGTTCATTTGTTTTAATTGAATAATCATCCTAGGATTGTGCTAAGTAATCATCCAGACATCTTAGGCATTAGATTAAGTGCTATGTGACCGGCTATCCTTTATATCTCGGTCGTTCGTTTGCAACCTGTAGGCGTTCTGATACCGAATGTTTAATTGCAAACATTAGTTGTTTTTAGTAGTCAAGTCTCCATTTCTTTTATTCTCAGCCAGGATTTGCTCTTTCTTTCATGGTTGTATGACAATTAGGCATCGTTGCGAACAAACACTCATGCATTGCTGTATTTGGTTATTGTGAAGTTCAGTGTTATTTGACTAGTTTTAGTCCTGATATGGAGGCATCTGTAATTAATTGATTGTTTCTTTTAGGTACAAACAACGCCCGCTTGGCATCCATGTTACGGCAGCTGGCGAGCTACCACAGTCGCGACCCGTATAACCTATTCCTAGTTCGTCTCGCTCAAGGTCTGACACATTTGGGTAAGGGCACACTGACGCTCAGTCCTTGGCACTCTGACAGATTTCTTTCCAGACCTGTGGGGATTGCCGGATTGCTCACACTGCTGGTTTCCTGTCTGGATATGCGGATCACCTTTATGGGCAGGCATGACTATCTCATTTTTTATCTCACGCCTGCCATTCAACCACGCCTGCTGATGACATTTGATGAGGAGTTGAAACCCTTGCCCGTCACCGTTCGCGTCGGCCAAGCTGTGGATGTTGTTGGGCAGGCGGGCAGGCCAAAAACCATAACCGGCTTCCAAACGCACACTACTCCGGTGCTTCTGTCTTATGGAGAACGTGCAGAACTGGCCACAGATGAGTACTTGTCGGTCACGCAGCTCCCGTTGGAGGGTTTTGTGTTGTTGAAAAAGAACCCTGAATACGAAGCTTCTACGGCTTGAGCTCGTCCGTCTCCTCGTTCCAGTCTGTACTATTTCATCGGTTTGCACCATTTAAACATGCAGTCTTCTCTTTTCCTTCGTGGCAGTTAATGAAATACATCTTCACGCGACTTGTTTGTCTTATTTCTGATTACGGGATTGGTGTAGTTCCGATTTCTGGAAACGTTTACAATGGATTGATTGGTAATGGTCAAATCTGTTGTTGAATGTGTTGTAGGTTACAGACTATCCGCATGTGTTTCTGGTCGTCCCATCGCGACATTCAAACTTAGTAGCTTATTTTTCCTGCTGGCGTTTATTCCCAGGTTGGTGTGATACATTTTGTTCCTCAGTGTAAATGGCGTTAATTGTATGATACACCGAATCATATGTCAGCTGAGTTAATATCAGGCTCCCCAAGCCTAATCTGGAATATTTGGAGCAAATGAGACCCAAGCCCTCCGCTCTGTATTTTGCAGTCGATATGATGGCCACAAGTACGTCGTGGAAATATCTCATTCCAAGTCTTATATTTGTATTGAATTGCATCGATAATGGGGTGAAATTTGTGAAAGATCGGTCAAGTTTATGCCAAGGATAACACGCCTGTCGCTTTTGCCCAGTACCCACTTGTGACTGTTGGAAGTCTGACATAATGAGAAATGAGTCGGCAGCGGACAAAGCATGATCCGAGTGTGGACATGCTCCAGTTAGACCCAGGATCTTAGACGGAGCTACGTCATCTACAGCTAATAGCTGTATCGTCTCTGAGACCAGGTCTGTTCCAATGAAGTGAGATGTCATATATTAAGTTGTTACTTGTTCGAGACAGTTTATACTATCAACAGATCTATGGCAATCATTTATCAGTGCCTAAGTGGTCCAAAGGCATTCGGATGGTCTAGACTAAAAAGGACAGAGAAGGAGGGGGCACCAGTTACACTTATTTGTTCATCCACTGCGTCAAACGCAGCAGGTAGGATTACCCGGCTGATACAGTATGGGATTAACAATCAATTCAAACAATGTGATGATTAGTTTGAAAGTGAAAAGAAACCGTTTCCTACCGTGGCTGTTATATCTAACCGGTGGATTCTACATGACACTCATAGTCGGTTGCTCTCCATTTCAAGCGCGTTGCTTGCCAAAAGAAGGGCGCAAGTTGTATGTCAGACGCTAGAATTATCTGAAACGGAGAGCGCGTATACAGGTTGATATGGTTTGGATGCATTAAGTCCACCTACATTTATCGGTTTATCACAGGAAAGCAATTATGCTAGCGGAACCCCTTTACGTCAGACGAGAGCGCACAGCTCCGCTGGGGACTGTCTACCCCCCCCCCCTTATTAAACCGAACCGTTTGTTTGTGATCATAAGGCGCATGTGGACTGCACGCAGATGCTCATAGATTTTGCTCGTTGGGTTCTTATTATCAAGAGGTAATTTTACTCCCTTACTTTTGATTGCGTACACAGTTTCCCGCAGGATCGTGTGGCGGTAGAGTTGCAATTTTGACAACCAATGTACCGCTGCCAATGACGCCGACCTCGGAGAGCTAATCGGCAGGTGGTTGAAATTACTAAATATTCATCAAGTCCCTAAAAAATCGAATCTTTCTCCAATTGTTTCCTCGTCTTAGTAAGCGACTGGGCGCCCGTCAGTCCTGAGCGAGTTATGTAACATTACGCGTTGGTTTAGGACGTACATTTCAAAAGACTAATGCACTTCGAGGTTTTGCGTTTGTAGAAACGCTCGAGATCGCTGTAATTGTCAATAGAGAGTACAATCAAACGAGTTTTTGAACAGTTTTGTCTGTGAATCATCAAAAACAAGTAAATTTAGATTTGTAGGTGGACATTTTAAACACTTCGGCGACATCCGTGTTCTCATGAGGGGTCACTGAATAGGTCGGGTATTGGATGGCTAGTTATTCGCGCGTTTCGAGCTGCTATCTTGGTGTTCTCACCTTCCAAGTATTCCTTCACGAATGCGTCGAAATCTGAAATGGGCAGAAGAGTGAACTGTGCATTATTGGGAAATATATCCATGGCATTTTCTAGTTTGGACTGAAGGATGGCATAACGGGTGATTTACGCTTTAAGTCGCGAGGAAACTACAGTCGTGGTGTACTTGATAGCATGTCGGCTGAATACCGTCAAAGTGATCAGCCTTCTTAATGTTTTTTCTAGAATATTCCACATCACTGTTGAGGTGAGCGGCGTCCCTAGCCACAGTACCTTTTGGTCAGGCTCATGGCTGCTATGATAACGATCAGCCTCACACTGGAACTACCGACATGCCAGGGTTCGAACCTGCAACCGCGTGACAGACGGTTAACACTGAGCTGTTGCATGTGATGGTGATCAGTCTCGTCAAGGTCGCTCTCCACAGTTGTATCATCTGTTAAGCAATTGGCACGCACCTGTAAGTAGAACGGGTCACCCGCCCTACCACGTACTGTTCCTTGAGGCCCAAGAATGCCAGTAAATTAGTATCAGTGATGATATTTCCATCCTGGGTGATTTTGCGAACTTTCACTGGATATAGAGTAACAGTAGGACTACATGCCATTTTGGCGCACCTATCTACCACAGCCGTACAAGCTAAATGGGCACTGGTACATGGCACCATATCAAGTCAGGACGGAACACGCTTAGGCAGAGTGCACGCGTGACTCACTTGGATGTTGGAATGACTTCTCTCCGTTCATGTTCACATAATAAGCGCCCGTATAAAACCATCCTGGTGGTAGTGAATGCAGATGGTATCTCTCCTGTAATGAAAACAGAGGAAGACCTGACAAATTCGCCTTTGAAGATGCAACATAGTTATTCTGTTTGGAGTTCTTGTTTTTCCGCAGATGTGTTATTATGGATTAGGGCAAGAATGTAAAGACAACGAAATTGACAGCTCAAAATTGCTAAGAGAATTTAGACTATTGAATTAATTTACTTCTTGAAGAACAAACAAACGCATCTCGAGTGTAGTCGTTACATTAGCCGCTTCTCTAGTCAACGGCGAGAGATGATGCCGTCTTTGTTAGAATTTGGAGAGGTTTCCGTTGCTTGCCGATCAAAAGACATTCAAGTTACTGAACGAGCTGCTGGGCATCTTTATTCGTTGAGTGGATTACCTACACACTTGCAATATGCTTCAAGTATACGCCGATGTACCCTACCGGTTAAGTCACCGCGACGAATCGGCATGGATGTAGCAACTTCTGATAGTTCTGGACTCATTCCATTGAAGCCCTGTTATGGCACTGAGTACTGTTTAGCTAGTTTTCAGGCAACCGGTAAAATGCCTCACCGGTTTACTGTCTCTATCCAAATCGACAACCTTCCTTTTCTCTTTCTTTGGAAATCACGGTCAGCTAACTCGGTCTAAGCAGATCTGTTAGCAAACAAATTTGGACTGTTATGGTTCAAGCAGAATCGATCATGCTCAGACGTGAAACCTGTGGTTAATGCTTATGTACCATTGTGCGAACACAAACCTTGATGAATGGTCGGTAAGGTCATTGTCGAGCTAGATCCCCTCATTATCCACGTTCAGCGGGGTAGAGTGGTGATTACTCGGCAGTCGCTTCAACGGCTGACCTCGGGTGACGCTGGGGAAGTGCTGCAGGCCGCTTGTCGAGATGAATGACTCAATTGTGCAAATGGGCATGTGGACATACGGACGTCTCGAGAACAACGACCAGTTAATTTACTCGAGAGAGTAGGAAACGTGTGTGAGGGGGTATTGGGTTCCGGTCAGTTTCATAAGAGCTTTTGCTGGCAGCGGCGACTGGTCGCAATGACCCGATCCAATTTATTCTTTAGTTTACCAGGCGAATGCTGTGGATTTTGGCATCCAGTTGATGTAAGGTTTAGTTGCCAATCTGCCGGTGTGTTCTATGACCGGACAGTTCAAACCTTCAACAGTAGAGTATATTCTGTATGTTGTTCAGTTGGTAACAGAAACCGATAGCTAAGACTAATACATTCAATGTAGTGGTTCTTTGAATAAAAGACAGCAGTTATCTACACTGGAAGCTCGATGGGAAGGCCAGACTTGGACCGGAGTGAACATGAAATGATGACAAGCTTACTGGAATTTCCAGCGTGCATACATCCACTCTTGGAATGATATTCACTAATTCTGTTCACAGCAGGATGTAAATTACTCGAATTGGGACAACAGCCTTCAGGGTTCACGTAATGGACAGTGAGCCTGAGGGTATCGTAGTGACGGTCACAGCCCGGGGTGATAAAGCACTCTTTTACCACCGCGTTTTATCTATGGGGTTTGTATTGTTTCTTACCAAAGTAGTGTAACGATCACTATAAGAAAACAATGTACCGATTGTCTCACAATAAAAGCCAGAGTTCAACCCGTTTTACGGGAATTCCAGCTGGACGGCTTCCTAATAAAATCAGGTTAGTGGCCGACGCCAACACGTTGATGTAAACATAACTGTACCCGTTGGTACCATGTGCCCATCTTAGGTGGCTAGTCTCAAACACTTCAGTGTTTTGGCCACTGTGATCCATGATCGACAGCATTTGGTTGTTAATAAACATATCAGCGATTGAGAGGCAGTGCAGGGCTGAGAACTAGTATACATCAATTAATACAAATGGACAAAGTAAAAATAGGATATTTCTCAAACGGAGTGTTCTATCACGACGGGTTTTCTGAGGACGATAGTGTGGTGCAAATCTACTCGATTCACTGCCTATGCAAACCCCGACACAATAGGAGTTCTAACAAGCGACCAATCCAAACGTCGCGTTGAAGATACTGCATCAAGATTGGACAACTAGTCTCTGCTATTCGCCTATTTCTTTGTTCTGTATTGCACCAATTAACTTCAGTTTGTGACTCTGTATGTGCTAATACGACTAACCAATGATAGACTGTGATTACTTTAAACTGTTGTACATCCATAAATTTGGCTTCTTATCTCAGGAATATGAACCACTTACTATAACTAGTACGAGGTCTTCTCCCTATTACTTGCGTGGGAAGTTTCAATCTGAGTACGATTTCTAGGGCTATTCGAAGTCCCTAATTCCGAGTATTATAGATAGACACAAAGGTTGCATTCATGAACGAAACAGCTTTGTAACTTGGTGAAGAGATTACTGAAAACTGGCAAGTACCTCATGATGATTGGGATGTGTTATGTTACTTTCTAGTTTCTTCTTTACGCCGTTTATATACTCTCACGTGAACTTCTTCAGTCACGGTGCAAAAACGCTTAGCTTGTGGTCTCTATATCGAGTCGTGTCGTTCCATTTCATGTTACTATGCCCTATTGTTACTAGGATCAGTTGAAGAAAAATGTGCACAATGGAAAATGCTACACTCAAATCTATGTTAAGAGATTTAACAATTGATAATGAAACTTATTTTTTCTACCCCACAGGTGTGCCATACGTAGTATGTCGATATTATTGGATCATATTTACGAGAAATAGCTATATCTACATGAAATATGCCTGCCCCCGACGTCACCCAAAGCTACCATCATTCTTGTCCAGGTGAACTGAAGTTAAACAAACGGCGGGTCTGTGGTATCTACTATAGTATATCATCACGCATAAAATTGAACACTACTTTCGTAGGACTGTACTCGTCAGTAAGAAGGCACAGATCTTGTACTTTAATCAGAGTTGACTGAATTCATTAGATACACATGTGTCAACCACCGTTAGAGGAATGTTGTTCTAACGGCAAATTAACATGATCGTCATGTCAATGGAAAGATAAACACAGTTATGAGTATATAAACCATATATTCAAAAGAGATGATAGAAAGGTTGCCATTGGTTCTGGTACTAAAAACGAATTCTTCTTACATATGATGCTGGTATGTGTTGCAAAATAAAGTTAGGGACTGTATCACATTCAAAAACTATGACCACTTTCAACTCTTCTAGGGTTTGTGGGGACTCCTGGTAGATCCCTCGTTTGAAGTATCTCAAAAAGAAGAAATCCCGTGGAATAATGTCTGGTGACTGGTGTAGCCACCACCCGAATCCATCGTGATCAATCTGTCGTCACTCGAATGATTCATTCAGATATTCTCGTACACAGTGCAAAGCGTGATCCAGCGCCACTCTGTTGAAGTCATACGCTGCCCAACTCTTAGGTTACTGACACACTGTCCTGCTAATCGCGGTCTAGTATTGGGATCTGGTTCACGGAATAGTAGTGTGCTTGGTAGAAATCGAAGTCCCCTACGCGTAAGAAAGGGAACTGAAAATCTTCGCCCCCAGAATAACACAATTGTCCCCGTTAATTGTTCCAAAGACAAACTAAAAGACGGGTGTAAAAAGTCACTTTATTTCGCTCCGAAAATGTGTGCAACAAAACGAAAATTACAGAGTATTTAAGATGTGCATAACGACCTACAAACATCCTTGAATCAGGATACTGAAGGACAGATACTAAAATTAGTAGTTAAGTTCACTAAGCCACCAGTGAGCATATCGGAATGAGGGCTGAACAGGTGAAAACTAGTGAAGGTTACCTCTCAACTGTTCACGACATTACTGCTCATTGTCATTTGATAAGACCGTTTTCGTGAAGAAGGAGGCGGTTTTGGACAGAGAAAATGGATTCCCTAACAGATATTTATAAAGCGAGACGTGGCGTCCAGATAAAATAAACGCCCTTTCGTCGCCTTCAATTGCTTCACTGTTTCGACAAATTCAAAAGAATCCTTAAAACCATGAATTGCTAGTTTATCCTAACTGGTTCTAACGACTCTGCTAACCATTTTGCTGTTGCATGATACGGCGAATTACACACACATTAAAATCGGTCGTAATGGCATTCCGTTTTTATGCACTTTAGGTATCCCATAAATCCTGGGAATGATACTGCCTACTAGTCTGATTCTTTCGAAAGTTGTTGAATCAATCAGTCGATACATCTCAGTGTCTTTGTTAAGTATTTTTTTAATGGCCACTGTTCGGCACTTCTCACTCTTCAGACAAGCAAATTTGGTTTTATCTGTTAGTAGCGCATTCCTTTTAGCTAAGTAATCAGTTTCATTTGAAATGACGATTCCAGCACCTTTATTAGGTCTGGACATTAGTATATTCTCATTTCGCCTGTAGAGATTCCAGTGAAGCTAGATACTCTCGAATTAGCAGGTCCATAAATATGGTTTTTCGCGTCTGGTACTGAAAGTATGAATGAGCTAAGATTGCTCTGAGCATCTCAACATTAAGAGTTGATGATGGTTGCAGATCGACCAATTGGTTCTAAAAGTTTTCAAATTGACCTTATAAATATAACTATCTAAATTTATTGATGAGTAGTAGGGGATTTTGATTTTTCATACAGATTGAACATCACCCACAATTGATCGCAGCTGTCGCATTCCCATAGACTTTTCCAGTCGGGCTGACTGGAAAATATCTAAATTTACTTATGAAACAGCAAAACTTGGTCCAAATGATAAAAATTCAAGAACAAATTTATCCAGTGCCAAAGAATAAAACTGATAGGTGGTGTAATTCCCAGGATTTGTGGATTACTTAAATTGCATAAAAACGGAATAGCGGTACGACCGATTTTAATATATATGTAATTCGTCGTATCATGCAACAGCAAAATGTTTTGCAGAATCGTTAAAACCAGTTAGGAAAAAACTAGCAATTCATGGCACCAGTTAACTCCAATCGATTGAGGTTAACAGACAATAACTGTATCTCCTATCGAGACGATCGGCCAACCTGATCATTACTCACAAGCGAAAGTGGTTGAGTGTTCACATATGGTAATTCGGTCGTGCCTAATGTGAGGTCAATGGTACGGTGGTAAACACGGTTGCCTCATTAACAGCGTGGCCGTGGTTCAAGTCCCGGCAGTGACGAGGATATGCACTACTGACGAGCTCTGATGAGAGTGAAACTCGAGTCTAGTGCTTCTTTTCGAAAGGGGCCGATTGGAAAGTCTATGGGAATGCGACAGCTGCGATCAATTGTGGGTGGTGTTCAATCTACATGAAAATCAAAATCCCCTACTACTCATCTGTAAAAAGAAGTAAGTAATCAGATTTCAGGTCAAAAGAAATCTGTCATTGTATATAAAAATATACATCTATCAACGTCGACACTCAAACACACACATACTGACGATGTTCCTTCTGTGAGGAAGAATTACCTGCAATCTAACTACCGGGTTGAGCGAGCACTCCTAATAAAGCATTATTGCCCCGTATGTTTTCATCGTCCACTCCTGGTTATATTTTTGAACCGTACATGTCAGCTCACTTTCTATTTTTACGTGACGTCACACAGCGTGAGACTTCCGGTTGAATGAAATACTTTTAACATTTATGAGTACCCAAATCCCATTTTTTTACTGGCTGTCTGTTTACTTCTGTGACTCTATTCTTGTCACTGGCTTTTTCTGACTTCCAGGCTTGCTCATATGCTGTTTTATGTGAAATTTTGACTTCTGTTCCCCAAAGATGATGGATACTCTACTAGTCAAGGAGACACCAAATAACTGTTACTTTAGCTGCGTAATTTATGACCGCCATTTTGCGAAAGAGATACGGATTGGATGTCTCGATAATTTCCTAATCAAGCAAGGCGTATTTCATCCTTTTTTTGTCACATATGGTATCATTACAGAGTGCATGGTTGGTCTTGACAGACACCATCTTCCTTGAGCATGGTTTATCTTACATTACTACGCCTATAACATGCCTCAGTTTTGCGTGACTGTCATTTAAATGTGTAGTGTCCTGGCTAGACTGAATGTCCGGTAGTCTATGTGGGTGGGCTCATTAGCATAATGATAACTCAATCAGTATCATTTTGTCATCATTAGGCTTGCCATTATCCAGTGTTTGCCCGGTCCTAGTCCACTCAAATTAAAAACAGAACACCACCACTTGATAAAGTGATCGATCTATGCTTGCCGAATGCGCATCTCAATGTATACACGCACAACCGATGTACTGTGCCTGTGGGATTCCAAATTAACCTCACAGGAGTTAGATATTGTGTGCCACGTGACTGATGAGCGAGTAGGGTAGTTTCGGGCAGAGGATTAAGTGCTTGTACTGAGCCGTGACTGAATGTGGCAAAGGGTCTATTTACATGCGTGACTCTGTTTTGCCGATCAGAACTTTGGATACAAAGACCCTGGAACCATGGATGTGAAAGCCCTCGGGGACTCAGACATGAGTACGTTACCCTTCAGCCTTTGTAGCTACTGTCGTTAGAACTAGAGTCTCACGAGTAAGCCGTATACAAGTCGTTTGTTCCTGTGGAATAAACTACTAAAATCACACTACAAGATAATTATCTGAACAAATCCGGGAACACCGTCCAACGTGGCTAGCCTCAGGATCGATAAAAGCTTGCTCATCGGCGGCCGCTGCGCACTTGGTTAAATTAAACCATCTGATCAACTCGGCCGATTCATTCAAACCGATCTATCGAGTCTGTAGCGCGCAATCAAAGTGGGTTAAAGATTGTTTACTAGCTATTGCAATTCGTTTACACACACACTCCCGTTATGTTCACAGAAACATCTGGTCAAAACACAACCTCTCATAACCAAGTATCGATACCCCGAATCGATCTGTTACATAGGACAACCGATCATTTTTCAAAAACTTTTGCAACCCACTTTATTGGTGTAACATAATTAGACCTCACGAGTCTGACTAACTTGACGTTAATGATCATCATCTCTCATCCCACCGATAGACGTTAGACAGTAACAGTCTTGACTATCAAGGTAAATTGTTCAATAAGACGGTTTAAAAAAAACAAGGGTACGTCTACTCTCCGAGATAGCACTGTTTGTACATTTTAGTGAAAGGATTTTAGCACGAAAACTGCGTGAATTAAGAATTTGGACGTCAAGATTGCATCCTAAACTATGCTGGATCCGGTGGTGTATAATGACAAGGCATGACTGTTCAGTCCGGACAGGGCTGCACTCCAAAACGATGATCTACTGTGACAATCAAATAACCGAGAAATAAATTCTGACGTGCATTTCGGGTTGATTAGGTTCGATTGGCAAACAGTACAAGAGAACAAAATCTCGGGCTGCGACTCCCTACAGCTAAGTTTGATTACACAGCTCTCCCCTGGACTACATCTAAGGAGTTTTATGTGACTGGAAGTCCAAAATTTGTTAATGCTGCATTTGGCCTAAAAGCATTTATCGTTCTAAGGTCAAACAGTCCATTGTCACTTGAGATTAGAAATTTACCTAAAGATTGAAATTATTACTTTGAAACTGGAGGGTTTACCTAACAATCACGATGGACAAAATCACTTTCTGTACAGTATTTCATGCATTCATTCGACTTGAATTGTTTATACAAAGAGAAGGTAAGATAAAATTTGTTTGCAAATGTTGTGGATGAGTTGTTGCATCCAGTGTGATCGATGGTCTGCTGTGAATTGTAGTGCAATGACAAAAGTTTTGGTGTCCGCTTGTAACAGCGGTGTAGTACGATCCATTTACGTAAAGATAGAATGTGTAATGTCTCAGAGTGAGTATTCCTTCCGAAACTCATACCAAAAATGATAATTTCATCAGAACGTCTTCCTAAGACTGTCAGTTTTAGATCATCGATGTATCCGTTGGAGTGAGCAGGTGTGGTAAAGGCAACGTATAGACAGTAAGTGCTGTTAACCGATACGTCTTCCGAACAGATCAGGCAAACACAATAATTAGTACGGTACTCTTGTTCCAAAAGCTTTAATCATTCAGTAGCATTCTATGAACGCCAACCGATCGCTTCTCACACGAACTGGATGGAAGTAAAGCAACAAATACGTGATAAGTGTGTGAAGCGTAATCCAAGGTCGAGGACTCTAACAGCATGGCAAGGTTCTGTATAGCATTATCGACCTCTCGACTGAAGTGCAAAGCATTAGGGTCATTTGCGGTCGGGCACATTGCTATAACTCTATTTATATAAGAAGTTATACTCCCTCTAACTTCACACTCATATCAGGCTGTTTTCATTTCGGTGTGCTTCGGCTTCTGGATCACTACAATGCAACAAGTTTTCGTGCAATTATATCTTTACGTAAGATTGAACTGTAGAAACTCACGTGTATCTTTTCTAAATCTTGGCTAGTCAGATCGGATAAACGCAACAACGGTTTAACTCCTTCTTGTTGTGGCGCTGCCTGTCTCAACCAATTGGCAAATTGGTTAGATAACTTCTCATCGAATACTTTATCTTCTTTTGGTGGAGCGGCCAAAATGCCTGTTAACCAAAACGGTTTAGTTGATTTCGTTTTCGGACCATCAGTATTTGACAAGTTGCAGATGATACGGCTGACACCAGACAGTGTAATGTGAAATACGTCGTATAACTTGTCCGGCTCTGATAGGGAAAGGTTAAAAAAATATTGTTAATATACAATTATAAGGACAGTTAGAATTTGACGGCTTTTGTCATTACTGAATAGCTGGAATACATAATATGTCTAATTTATGCTGGCAGTATCATTAGAACAACAAAGTAGCGAACAAAGCTTGTTTCTGGTGTTTGATGATCAGGCTAATTGCCACTTAGTCTTCTCTTGCCCACTATCGATCAAATTCACGATTTGGAACAATGATTGCCTAACTGCTGGAGGGAAAAACACCCCATAGTCTTTGGTAACTGATTTTCTTGCTCCCCCACATTACTGTCTTCTTATTTATTGAGTGGCAATTAACTTAGCGGCCAAACACAGGAGATAAGCCTTATTCGCTACTTTGTTGTTCTCATGATTTCAATGAGTATTGTTTTGCAAGCTGACAGTATCACTCATATAAAACAGTGAGGGAAAAGACGAATGGTTACAGGGAGTTGCATTCCTAGATAGCCATTCTGTTGTGGATATGTCTTCAACGGACACCATTATTGGTTAGTAAGAGTTACGGATGAATGTTTTCTACAAATTCTCATTAAGAGAGATTACAAATCAATGAAGTTGTCAGATCGGTCGAAGTAAAGACTAAACACTTACTGTTCTGCACACGGTACCCGTCCCATGATCATGGTCAATGAGTAGGTGTGTGAGAAGAGGATGAGGTCAACTTGATGCTAGGGAAATCGTTAAACTTGAATGAACCGCGTAACTCGGCAGTTCCCAATCGTTTTCGGTTGCGATCCCCAAATTCCAATAAAATTTCACTCCCCGACACAAAACACTTAATACAATGGTAGTGAAAAACATCAAAAAGGAAAGACAGTTCTCCCAATGAGATGTTTACTCCGTAACGGTCATTGTGACAGGGAATCGTTCGCAAAACTTTACCAACTCGTGTAATAACATTGACGGCACGAGTACAGAGAGGATAGTATCGAGGATCAAATTCAATCCTGGCTTTAATCCCGAGTGTCAGACTGCTGGAAAATCATACTTCCCTGAGATAAGTTGTAGAAAGCGACTGATTTATTATTTATAGTAAGCCACACTCTTTCGTATGGTAGTGGAGTAAGTTAGCACTTTGAATCTGATTTTCCTCCAAGTGACATAACCCGCTTTGTAATCCACCAATGTTATTTTCAGTGTGTAGGACTTGAGTCAAATGGATTTCCGGCCCAGACTTCTGGAAATCAACCATTTCTGGTGCGTGTTAATTTACCTGGTATTCAACATTCGTAAACTATTTCAAGAAGATGAATTCTGATTCAGTCAACGATATTTCGATAATATTCTCTAATATTGTATTTAGACTAACGAAGTTAAGCTTAAGAATCCTGATCTATTCTGCAAACTTGACCTGATAATCAGACTTGTGCACTGCATCGATTCGGAGGGCGATGCTCGCTAAGACCTCGATCCCTCCAAGTTAAACAAAGCCAGATAGATCAATGAGGAACAGTCAGTTAAAAACTCGATTAACTCATAGGTTTGTATGCGACATTACTGACAATGTAGGGGTGCTTAGGTAGTGAGGCACGAATTTATGAACATACAGCAGAAACACATTTATAGTTGCGGTACTTCTGCCTCTGGCGTACGCTAGGAGGAGGATGAAGAGGGGTTAAAAAAGGTATCATCAAACAAAGAGCACTTCTACCACACAATGGTTGACCATGACGACCAGGCTATTATCCAATAGGGTCGAAAAACATCCAGTTTCGTTCGAAAACCGAATATCAAAACCATCACCATAGACAGCAATACATCAGTGTTCCTCACCGATGCTCAGCTGTCGTACAACGATGAATAAAAAAACAATAGAGGAAGAAAGTAGAAGGCAAGGGAAAGGAACTGACTAATAAAAACAGCCAAACCTATATTCAAACATTCACAATCAAGGTGCATACAACTTGTAAATATCCGTTGCGCGTGGCAGTGATCAGAAGCATATATTAATGTCTCACTCACAGTGTCCTCGGACCAAGCAAACCCCTCACTGTCAAGTGAATCAGACTTCCGAGTCACTGGCTCAGGGTAGGGTCCCCCAAGAAAATCCTGTATCCTGTTATCTCGCAGGTCAGACTTTTGAGTCAGACACTCGGAGTGGGGTCCTTCATGTCAATTCCTTCCACAGCATACACGACCGGGAAGTATCAAAAGTGATTGTTTTTCCAACAGTGATATTACTCATTCAATACAAGTTTCTCCGTCTATTTTACCCTCCAAATTTTCTGTCTTCCTGTGCCCCCGTTGATAATTGTTTTCTACAGCTAAGACAACTGGTAAACATTGGCACATTCAATGCCCGCACTCTCCGACAAGTCAGTCAGCAGGCTGATCTGGCAGGTACTCTCTCAAGTCTGGAGCTTGATGTGTGCTGCGTGTCGGAGACGCGAGTCTACGATACTAGCACTGTTATTCGCCTGAACTCACCTTTAGAAAACTGTCTCAGGGTTTGTGGTGACGCAGAAGCTGAATCTCGTGGTCAAGCTGGAGTGAGAATCGTATTGAGTTCCAGAGCAGAACAATTCTTGCTCAACCGCATTCCAGTAGACAGTCTTTCATATGCTGTCAGAATCAATACATCAACGCAAATCAGAAAGACGTTGTATATTCATCACATTGGCGTACGATCATACGGATGGCTCTTCGGAGGTTACTAAGGATGCGTTCTACGACGTCTTCATTGATCTTCTGAAGCAGATTAAACGCTGACATTATCAAACTACCGTGTGATTCGAATGTTCAGCTTGATCGTCTCCCTCCAGAGCAGAAATGGCAGGGAGGTATGTTTTGTGTCCGGGCACAAAGTACTGACAATGGCGAAAGAGCATAACAGCTGTGCGCCTAGCACGGTCCTCGTATTTCGAGCACCGCATTTCAACTC
>JTDE01004953.1:17885-33974 GCA_014338405.1 Paragonimus skrjabini miyazakii
TTGTCCTCCGTCTTCCTGGCATTCGCAGCTTGTCCTTTTGTTCCTGAACGTTGCCTGTGGGTAACATACTACTTGTGAGTAGTATACTACTCACAACGAAACGGCCTGTCATATAACAGAAGCAATTATTTATTAGTTCCCACGTCACATTCAAGGCTTTTTAATAGTCAGAACTATTTAGGTCTAAGCTAATCCTTCTCCACAACCTATCCTGCAAGGGTATGCGCTCCACAACCTCGGCACTGTTAGATGTCCGTTTTGTAGGACGAAACCCAACCTTGTGCAGCAAGGTGTAAAAGTTCTTTATAGCTGATACTTTTGGGACCATAGTATCCTGCTCACTGTCACCAGCTGTCAGCTGAAGCACAAAGTTTGCACAAAATAAGAAAGAGTTGGCACCAAAAGGGTAGACGTTCAAATCACATCCGTCCAACGAAATTGAATTGCACCACAGGGAGTTTAACGCCCACTTCTCGCCTTCCGAAACCCGAACCTGCAAAAACACCCTAGCGGTAGAACGTGGCTGAGAGACAACCCTCGATACACGGCGACACATTCAAACTCTATTCGCACCTTATTCAGTTTATTCGGGTTAAGCACTGGATGATGTGGTAGATACTACCGTCCGACACAGTTAACGTTTTATGGAGAGATATTTATCGCACAGCCTTCGCTGATTTGGCTGGATATAACGGCTGCGTCCATCGATTTTGATGCGGTGTTTTGATCAACTTTCGCTTAAGTCACATGTCGCACGATCATCAGGTAGTTGGTCCATCCCTGTCCACAATAACAAACTTACTTCGCAGCGACTATCCGAAAAGAGTAGGAAAGCTTCCGCCCTGATTAGGGCTTCGTTATTTTCGATAAACGGGCAATTTTTCCGAGACTCCCTGTTCAACGAATTTCAACTCAAACATTCATTGAATTCTATCTTCCAGAGACACCGACTGAGCACTCACATGGTTTGCACACTTGGGCATTCCAGGTGAAGCACGAATTGCACCACCGAGGCTCCGTCCAAGGATTATTCTAACGGCGTACGGTTCCCTTCTGGTTAATATTTTTCGTTTCAATACCCACTGATCATTGGAAATATCGCTTCCACCATGAACCCATAGGGCTTCGTCTAAGATACCCAGAAAGTCAACTTCTACTAGATGAGTCCACTGTTGTGACCCTATCGGAAAGGGCTGACGACCTGCGCAACCTGCAATTTATCAAAAGTATAAGGTGATTCCACGGAAATGGCGTCGGCTCTGTCCAGGCATTAAATTTTAGATGCCACTCGTTGATATGGCACAATACGAGTACCACGCAGAGGACGAATTGAGAGTTGACAGGACTTACTCGGCAAATAGAGGTTGTGAACCATCCTCTCATCTGCTAAGATGGTATCCAAACCATCGTCCACGAATGTATACGTTTAAATGGAGCACGTTCGGCGGACTAATTGAACAGGTACAAAGACCAAAAGAAAACCTTTTCGACTAGTAGAAGTTGCACCACATTGAACAGCATCTTCATTTGTATTGTGCGCACTGTTGACATACCATGCATCGGAGTATGATGGCACCCACCACAGCCAGACCTCAGGCACCTACTATAGACTGTACGTGACTTGGCCATGTGTTTGACCTTCAAACAAATAAAACACCGTCTGTTGGATCTGATTCTATTCCAACGTTTTTTTCACGCATGGGCAACAAAGTGTATGCAATCTATAAAGTTAGGATCACCACTGCACGAAGAACAACGGGCAGGCTGGTTATTCTATATGATGGCCATCACGTTAACATGGCATCTGGATGCCCTGATGTCGGTTGCATACAATATGTTAGGAGTAATTGATTCCGAATTAGACAATTTAACTTGCTGAACACATTCGCTACCGGCCACAGATATTCTTTCCACGACGAAGGCTAATAAATAGGCGAAGGTGGGCTCCATCTTAGAGGTTATTGTGTTGTCAACCACATCAGTCCATCTATCCTGCAGGTCATGGGAAATTATTCAACTAACCGGGTTAAGTGAGTGGATCCACTTAACTACCTTGACATACCTCATTGGGACAGTGTGATACTGCACGCTCCCGTTTAGGTGGCTAAGCGCCTGAAAATATCCACCAAACAGTTCATGTGCTACAGAGTGAACGATCTAGTGAGAGAAACCAAACTAACTCATGAGTATGTCTATACCTTCTTTATATCCCCCCGATGCAGGTAAGAGCACACAAAACGCTATGGATTACTTCGCTTCATCACGGCAATAGTAAAGCACACATGAATGCTTTCTATCGTTATCATTAAAGCCATTTACCACACTTTCTAAATTTCTGAGAAACCTATACCCAGTAGCACGTCACTTGGGCTCAGTGGGGCTTGTTGAGAAATGTCACAGTGAACTCGGGCGGTGTTCTCGATGAATGATCTGACATTGCACTTTCTGCCTGTTCACTCAGCATCTGTACGTCTACCCCATAATCAATTCTGCACTTTTCCATCCTGTCTTTCAAAGCCAGTTGTAATTCTAGCTGCTGAATACGAATTCGGGCTAATTTTATTTCGCGCCCATCGACAGAGGTGATCATGGACTCGTACTAACTCTAAACTTCGCCTTGCGATTGTTTTGTAGGTGGATTACATCCAGATATTGATTAACTTTAGAATATGCCAAGATTCACGGTTACACGCGGTCTGTTGGGACAGCTGAAAACCTCGTGATTTGGGCAGAACAAGATAGAATATTGAAAGTTTTCTTGGATGAGACTGGTTCTGGACATGATGGAGCAATGGTTAGCAAACGGTACTACTTACAACCAGCTGAACTCTGAGCACGGAGTTTAACCGTCAGCAAGTGCCGGTCAATAATGCGGTGTCATAGGCAATTTAATGTGGCAGTAAAAAATAAACAAAAGTGGCTAGTTCAAGCCAGAGGTCGTAGTAACAAATCAGATTATGTTACGCGTAACAATGTGAGAAGTGTTTGGCCAGTAGTTAATGTAACCAACAAATGGGAATATGTATGAAAGACCTACAGTACGAATATTCGAACAGTGGGGTATGGTTGTAGGAGAAGTTGGGATTAACGTTTTGCAGACGGTCGGCCGTGATTTCATGGTGGGGCGGTAACACCGCGGGCTTTGATGTAAAGTACGGTGGTTCGAACCTCCTGCCGAGTGTTTCTCCACCGCGCTGTCAGTTTCATTTGTACTAATCCGAACATAAATTTCATTGATTCTGGCCAGAATCAACAAGCTTCCGTCCTCCTTTTCCAACTTGTATTTGATAACCATTCTCTTCCCTGAAATCCGACAGGTGACTGATGTGGCTTATTTTCAAATGAGCAGGAAATTCGGTAGCCTCCACAATAACCGCTTGACTTCCATAGTCGAATCGTTGTGATCAGTTCAATGAAAAGACTGCACTTTGTGTACTGGTTTCGCCGAGAGAGAGAGCATTTAATCAATAGTTGAATTGTTGCGGAATTGCGTTCGGAGTGTTTCAACTGGTAACAAGCCTGTGATATCACTACAATGAAGTGCACTGAATATTTCAGGCGAAGAGGCCATCTGGCACTATCGGAGCTATTTAGTGACATCACTCGCTAAATGAGACACAAAGTTTGGTGGATTATGAAACCAGAGGTGCAATTATTCCAACTCTCGGTGAAACCCATCAACATGGCGACAAGGCAAGTCCAGAAGTCCACAGCGACGAGATCGCTGGCAGCACGGGCGACCGGACAAGCCATAGTCCAACAAGATCGGAACAACGGACAAGACGTGGAAGACAAAACTGGACGGATCACCAGATCGGAGGCACGATTGTTTTAACGCTCGGTGGAATATCCTGACACAGTCGTGAAATATGGTCAAAGCCCATAATGGACAGATTACAGACAACATGGGCGACAGGACAAGTCATCGCCCAACGAGATCGGACTGACAAACGGGGAATGGCAGGCGGAAAAACTCCCAAGAGAAAGCGTCCGTCACACACCTAAACCGGACAGAGGTGCACGCGGCCTGAGAGCAGAAACCGGGTGTGTGGTGTAAACCGGAATTCTTATTCGTAAACGCAGACGCACACACGACATGACCCCCAGCTAGTTCGATGATAAAGATTGTGTATCGCTGGACGCTTTTTCGCCACAACAGCGCGGGATGAAGGCAGTTCAGGCCAGCTGATCCCAATTTCCGGTCAATTTTTTATGTAGTATAATCTCCTAGAACGAGCAGCCTACAGTTTGATTGGTATGCCACTTGGAAATAGTTCAACAACGCTCAATCTTCATCAGATGTAGCTGAAGAACTTGGATGCATTTCAGTGACCTTCTTGGGGGCTGATATGGATATAGATGGTAGTACCATGAACCGCTAGGCGGCTGCAATTGAAATTGGAATTACGGGTCAGCATTAGGCAAGACGGTGAACAAATTTCCGTAGGAGCAGCCAAATAGTATTACCTCAGGTGGCCCAAACTGCACAACTCGTGGTTTGTCTTGGACTGCCGGGGAAAATGTCGATGAACGAAAAGTATGCAGCTCAAGGCCATCTTACGGATATATATGCACCCACAAACAGCCATGTCGCGCGCATGCATAGATTGATCTTATTGCACAAAAACGCGCCGAGTTTTAATGGCTCGGGAACATCCCTAAAAGTAGGGTGAGCAAAATGAAGCCCTAAAAGTTACACACAGCCATTAACTTTATTTTCCTATTCTCTTAGGAGAAATGCCCTCATTTTTCGAACTCCTTTTGCTTCCAAGCTGAAGCCGCCTTACAATGAGATGACCTCAAGCTCTATTTACGACGACTTTCCGAAGCTAGCAAACATGCCTTCGGAGCTAGAAGAGCTGATATTTAACTTGTATCCCCACAGTATAGCTCTCGAGAAGACATAGTAAGTGACAATGAATCCGTGAAGTGACCGATGTGTTCCAGTTATACTATACTTCAAACGCAGTATATTGGTGAGCATATATGTTAATCCCGGACGTCTAACAGTCGATCGAGCTAGTTCTTCCTTAGTAGCAATAAAGCAGCAAATAAACAAACGAAATTGGAAATTAATCCAATGCAGTTGAAGAACGGAAATATTTTGTTCGGTTACCAAATACAGCCATCATAAATCAGCTGATTATTTGGTCTGAAATGCTGTCCGAATTAGCAACGTATCGTAGTCAATGACATGCCTGTATTCACATTATTCCCATTTATTCAGCACCTCTTCGGTTTATTACTCCCATCCCTTGTACCAACGAATTCTTTTAGATTACTGCAGTTCATTATCGCCACCAGTAACCAACAATGCACCCTTGCCAAATTCATGACCATTATAAGCTGATAAACAAATATAGACTCCATTCAACCTTCTTTTTTGAACTCTTCCAAAGGCCTAGCAGAGAAATTGCTAGCTCTGGAGCGTAAAGTGGGCTGAAAGTGCATAACGAAAGGTTGTGTAATATTGGACCGCGACTGCTTGTTTACGCATTTTTTTGTCACAGAACGGGCTTATCGTTAAGCGCGTTTATAATGTTCTTTCACGGTATGCGCTCGCGTTTCGTTTACCGCTCATCTGTTATCGGAAATGATTACAGTGTTGACCGACACAATCTTCTCTTTTCTCGTGTTTTACCATTAGTATTTTGATGACGTATTTATAAAGTGCATTTCTGCACCAGCTTCCCCACGTTTGACCGCCACTCGTTACTGCATCGTGTTTCATCATCTGTGTGATCCTGTTCATTGACCATCTTACCTGAACGAACAGGTTACTGAATATCCTCCTCCATCCAGTGCAATGCCATATGCACAGGTAAGCGTATTTTAAAGGCAGCATCGGTGAGTGCTCCTGGTGCACTCCGGCTAGTGACGCTCATCCGAGACAGTCGGTATGCAGAGTAAAGTCGTACCGATTGTTACTTGTTTTTATTCAGCCAGTTTAGTTCAGGGTTACTAGAGATTCTTGTGGCAGTTATCCTTTTTCCTTACCGCTTAAGTTGTCACAGCTTTGTGAGCAACACTCCTGAACCCAGGCTTTTGAACCTATGAGCAAAAGTACCAGTGACCACCAAGTATCCAACAGTGCTACAACGACATGTGAAGACAAGGCCTCACTTCAACCTCGTCACGAGAAAGCCAACGTGATCTAAACGCCACGGGTCAATGCGGCGTATCCTGGATTAGCAAATATAAGCGAGAATGCCGTGCGCCCTGACCCTCTTTCGAAATCACAGCGTCAGAATCAAGTAGCCAAGGATCACGAACTACAAGAATTCCAAAGAGTACTCAAGCGGATAAGAAGCAGAAATCAGAACCAGAATGCTTGCCCACCCATCTGCTTTATTCATGCAATAGACTGCTACAGCAATAAACAAAAACGGACCTTGAAGGAAGACAAGACCGAGTGCGCGGGCGGCAATAAAAACATACCGATGCACCCTATTATCTGCTTAGGTAAGCCACTCACTAAATCCGAGAGCACCGTCTATCAAAAGGCGAAGTCCTTCCCTTATTTTAGTTTCACCTAACCGTTTACACTTGGAAACACTGCATAGTATCTTCCGTGCACTGTCTATTGATATATTCCTTTGAGTTCCTGTCACATGGAACATTCTGTTGACAGCCCCATAAACTTCCCGTTAATTGCGAATATGTGGCAAGAGCTATTTAACTTCTGAAGGAAGGCAACCGACCCACCATCGCTCCTTGTGAGAGACGGCGGTTACTGGCCTCCAAATGCGAGTTGGCCCATTCAACCTGTATGCAGAAGGTTCTGTCAAGTAATCAATCTTCAGTTGCTTCCAAGACCTCTGGAAGCACCTTACAAATCAGCAGTTTCAGTTTCGGTAAAGAAATTAATCAGTAATAACAAACAGCAAACCACAATCGTTCGCGACGATAATCTCGTCCTGCAAAATCAATAGTTTCCCCACAGGACCAACAAGGTCAAAGATGAACCGTCACGCCAGCAGACCAGGACAAGAATGGTCACTCGCGCCGCGGACATTCAATGACACATTAGTTCAATAAAACAAGACGGGGTGGGTGAGGTAGTGGGAACAAGTGTCAGGTTAGTTGGAAATGCAAACGATGCAAACGATGGAGACGAATTTTCTCGATTCGTGGATCAACAAATTTACAGCGCCCGCCAAAATTCGTCTGCATCTGACAGACCGTTGGTAGTGTTGTACAGTTCTGGCTTCTTATCTACCTATACTTAATATAACTATTCACACGACATACGTTGGAGACCTGGCGAACCACAGTGTCTAGCAGTCATGCCCCCCTAACAAACAAAGGCGCCTCACGTCTCTCCTCATTAGACCTGTCTTCGTGCGAACCTCTACAGTACGGACTAGATCCTCAGCGTCTACTTCACATTTCGTAACTAGTCCCAGGGGCCACTGGTCTTTAGTCAGTCCATCGGATACAACAAGGACAACGTCACCGACCTGGGAATTACGTTGCCTTGTCAACCGCCTCTGGCGCACTTGCAACGATGACACATACACTCGAGACCACCTTTTCCAAAAGGTAGTTACCATGTGATTCGCTTGTCTCCAACACTCAGTGTACCTCTTTACCAGATTGCATTCTGGGGCCAACCTTGTATTGCTCTTCAAGAGAAGTAAGTCATTCGGGGTTAGAGCGATGTTATCAGGACCGTCCGCGGCTACAAGAACCAATGGTCTGTTGTTTAAGATACGCTGTACTTCAGCCAATGAGGTTAGAAGGGTTTCGTCATCGATTCGTTGCTCTCGGCAGATTGCGCTGAAAATGCATCTGACAGATTGAATCAAAAGACTCAGCAATGAGGCACGACAAAAGGTGTTTATATATTGTCAATAGGGCATTATATATGAAGCCAACAAAGCAACTGGCTTCATTGGCTTGGCTTCAGTAGCTTGGCTTTGGCCTTAATCGACGACTGTGTCGATCACCCCATGACACGTTTCCAGGGTTGTTGTTCGGCTCACGCACATGTCCTGTCTGAGGATCTTCGACCTTTCGGTGAGCGCCATGATGCACGTCACAACTGAGATCACTTCGTCTTGAGCCGTTCGTGACAGGAACCATGCAGGAAGTCGGGTCTATTCCCGGTCGGGTGGTCCGCTGACGGCGGATCGGGAGAAGTAGACGTCCCAATCGTGAGAAATCGAGGAGCTAGTATTATTTCCAATCAGACTTGTGACTGCATCACATGCTTAAAATCGAGACCGGCAGACATGGTTCGAAGAGAAGGAAAACAAGAGACAACAAAGCCCTTCGCCATTGTTATTTTAGGCGTAGTCAACGAGGGCTAGAGATGTCTGACGCGCAAATATACGGCATACGATCCGTGCACGTGTAATACTTCCCAGATAGCGTATACTTACATTTGAATGGGTAAGATTTGAAGGCAATTGTCCGTAAGTTATCCTTTCTGCCGTTAAAGTGCACCAGGTCCTTCAGAGTCAGCACAAGTACCGTATTCATGTTTAGAGCAGGACCTCCACATCGTTTGCTGTTTGCTAATCCCGGACGTCTAGTGGTTCTTCGAGCTAGGCTTAGTCTACTCACAACCTCTGCCGATAGGCTGGATCTAGAACAGTCGCGTTTGTAATGTGGCGGGCGTCTATAAATTCCGAGCCCGCTGAGCACCCGATTAAATCCAAAACTGAGGATGGTCGTAAAGACCAGTGTCCAACCGATAAGATGCTGAGCCACAAGAAACTTGGTATAAACTAAATAAAGGAAAATGGCAAAAATCCTCGAGAGTGGATCTGCCGCATATACAAGTTTGGAGATTAACGGTACACGTGAATACGACCGAATGCAACGGTCACGTAATGGCGGAACAATCAATCGCAAACGGAACCAAGGTACACATAAACAAAGGTACAAGAGTGGGGAGTAGGTGATAAAAACTTCGCAATAACAGACTTCGAAAAGTAAACGATATCTAACTTTAGTAGTACATCGAAATTAACTTCCGTGCGAGAAATGATTTGTTGCTCGCGTGATTCGAACGGTCGTGTAAGTTCTTGCAAGGAAGACCACGAATTCCAGTCGTAGAAGGTGATTTCTTCGGTTATCGTAGAGGGAAATTTACCAAATATCTCGCTTTTCCACCTCGGTATCTGGCGCAGGAATGAAGATAACCGAAATTTGGGTTACGGAGGCTTGTATGTTTTTTTTAATTGAGCGAGAAATGAAAACGACCCAAACGTGTGTTATTTTCAGTTGTCTGTATGGCTGATGTCGGTTTGCAGAAATAAAGCTGAAATAAGGAAATAATTTGTATATAAATATACGGGAGAATGCGGAAATTGTTTATCATATTAGCAACTGATGGCACTGTTTTTTAGGACATGGATAACCTTGAGGCATTCAAGGCTATTTTCGAAAATCGTGAATTTCACACTTTCTTACAATCCCAAGAGTGCCTAGAAAGGTACATGGATAATGTCAGCGCCATTTACGTTCGCAGAACGAGGCGTAGGTGGAAATTTGTTCTGAAATACGTTAGGGTAAGGTGACATAAAACCCTGAGAACGGTCTAGATTTTCTACCGCTGTACGAAGTACAAAGGACGGGAGAGAGGTGTGCGACGTGTTTACTGAGTTGATGTTTGTCTTGTTTAAAAAGTTCTCGTGATACCTGTTACAAATCACAATGTCACGTGATCCGGAGAAATGGGTGTCTTGTTGAGAGCTCTTTCGAGTCAGAACACAACCATTCACTCAATCGTTTGGTATGAGTCTCATCTTACCAACCGCAGACTCAAAATCAGTGGAATGAATGACCCTAGAGGTCTATTCGACTACAATACACCAACTTCCGATATTAAGCAGTATTTCGTCAATGTTTACGGAAGGTTTATCACAAGAGCTAACGTTAAAAACATTCGATACAAGTTGAAGTCCGCATTGTCCAGTGAGTTTTTGGGTGTAATATTTTAACTAAGCTTCAGGGAACCTAGTGAAAGTGCTTGGTGATATTACAGAGAAAGTTTTTCTGCTTACCGTACAGGATAAAAACAGTAGATATACACATATTTGCTTCACTCAGCGGACGCAAATTAGGCTGTTCAGACGTTTTCTACATGCGTTGAATGTGGATGCCACACACAGGACCAACAGACACAAGTATGTCGTCGAACATTCTGATACTCCTGAGGCTTGAAGTTATGTCAATTCCTGGTTACCGATGGCATGGGACACGGCTGACCGGTGATGCACGGGTACGTGCGTAGTGAGAAGTATGCCTCACTAAGTAAGTTGTTCGAAATTTTTCGGGATAAGTTGGGTGAGCACATGCCGGTGAGGACGTTCGTGAAGGACAAGATGACCGCGCAGATGAGAGCAGCCCGTGTGTTGTGTGTGTGTTACTTTCATGTATGTGATGTAGTCCGAAAGCATGTAAGTGATTATAATTTCTTTCTTATGATCATCAATAGACAAATTCCTTTTGCAGCCGGCATCTTTTTCACCGAATGGTCACACCTGACAATGAACAAGAGTGAGTTGCATGGCTACACAATCTACGTTATAGGGTCAACTGTGAATTACGTATAATCGGCCAAGTAGATAAAAAGTTCATGAATTATTTGTTGTGCAGTTGGCTTTACATAAAGCCGAAGTGGGCTATTCATGCACAAGGTAACGCTGTCCACTTCGAAATCCGCGCCAATAATCGCCTTGAGAATGCTAACGGACGACTAAAGAAAAGGGCGCACCCCAAGGACTGCTTAGCTACTGTTATTAAAATAACATGGATTAACAGCGAGTGCCACACGCGGGAATTTGAAATGCAGACGACTTTCGGGTGCGATTACCGTGAAGTTGTGGATGTTGGCGTGTACGTGAAAAACATTCCTAATGGAATGACCAAATTCGCCAGTTATCAAGCCCAAAGGCATCTGAATACACGAATCCTACGTTTGCCTTTCGGAACAATTGCTGAATCCAAGGTAAGCCTTTTAACACTGAACAACTTGAACAATGCAGCTGCCGGTACAAGCTAACGACAAATGTTTCGTTGTGGATAGCTTGCAGAGAACCTGCGAGTGCATTTTTCTATCGCCCAACCACCGTCACCTGGTGGGTGAATGTTTTCAATTTATGTTTGTCAGCTCCATCAAGTTCAGCTAACGTTCTTGCACGCCCAATGAACAGATGTTGCACACAGCTCATCATGAATGTCGAATTGTACATGTCCGTGGACAATGTGCCTTGTGTACAGAAGCCCAAAAAACAGCGAATGGACATAACCTGGAGTGATTAATCTGTTGACGTCACTCAGCAGAGTGAGTTCATTTACATACGTACGCATATTGCAGATATCAGACTTGATGAATGCGATGATGAGGACTTTCTGTGATAAACCTTCTCTATCTCCGGAGCAGTTATGTAACGATTGTAACCAGTTCTCCAAATACACTATTATTATCAAATTTCCCTAGTTCTCAGAGACTGAACAAGGAGTACAGTTTGCCATAACTAGCAAGGTAGGACAAATGGGTGGAGCAGTCACAGGCATATATATGAGAATTTTACGGTCTTCATGGGGCCTCCGATGTAAATTGTATAAGCATTAAGATTGAGCTCACGGCGACTTGAAGAATAGCCGTGCTGCGAATACTTCATACTGTCGATAGCAATGAGTGGCAAGTAATGCCAAATATGCCTAGAAAAACATCACCGATGTACTTAGTTTTTGCATATAAAACTAAGTGCAACAATGGTTTCTATATATATTACGTTTGTAGCTTCATAAAAAGCTTAGTCTACGTGACCGAACAGTTATTTGATCGTCGACAGAAAAATCAAGTTTTCTTGCATAATTAGATTAGCATATCGAGATAAAAACTTTTACCTAATTTTAGAACAATGAATTCTATTATAATGGGACATTCGGTTGCTTGTTTAACGCAGTTTCTAAATTTGGTTAAATTTTTTATTAACTGCCACGTCACTGAACATGTGCGCATTGTGCACTTACGCCACTGGAATATTACAAAAACATGTCACGTAACCGATTTGCGCTGTTTTCCGAGCTGCAACACGCCTGAATATTATAATACTTCCGATAACTCATAACCACCATTATCCCAGGGAATGCACAGGCGCTTTCTGCCTATGGATTAAATGCAGTCAGGGCAGACTAGCAGCTTCTACCAGAAAGATTTTGAATGTAAGAAGAAAACGGATCAACGTGAAGGGAATAAAAATGCAAGGAGTGTCGTTACCAACTTTTTATAAAGCACAGCTGTTGGGGAATGTCTATTTTCTCCTTGAATGATTTAGTTTTTGAGATATCCTCGAAAAATATTTTGCGGTTTTCAATTTTATAGTTTCGCACCATAACGTGCTAAAACTTAATTTTGGCGCTCGTTTCTCCTCCGTCTGTGATCGGCCTATTCCACTTTCGGTGCATTAAAAAAGGTGGAATTCTTTAAGGCTGCTTAATGACAATATATACGCAGAAGCTGGTCTGCTGTGTTGTCTCTGGTTTGGGAGCAAATACACTCTTGTCTGAATGTCAAGGTTTACTGTGCTCTTCTGGGGTTGTTGGATGCGGTTAGGCTATGTATTACGTGTTTGTGGTTTGTATATTCGTGCGCTAGTCATTTCTGGTTGTCGTTGACCAGTTGGTCATAGCAACAAAAACCGTCAGGCACACATATAGATACTTAAACACCGTATTCTGTTTCACTGCCATAATCCGCTTCTCCATGTGCAACTTCGTGACATGGGCGATGAAGATCTTTGATGACCTCCCGGTGGCATTAGGAAACTGACTTCGGTGGGTAATGTTCAGTCACTTGTTCCTTGCTGTTCTCGCTGTTGGTGCGACCTGCGTGTGTTAACGACTGTGCTGATAGGTGTTTGCGTTTTTTGAATGTTTATTTTTCGTGCAATAAATTGTACTATGATCAAGTGTGCGAATTTACAATTAGGGGACTTCTATTTAATCCTCTGCGAGATCCACATGCAAACACACATCAGCTGTCGGATGACTTGAACACAAGCCATGAGTATGTCCTTACCGATTTTGCGAACAAGTGCCCTCTGTTTGGTCCAGTGTGGCGTTGGACAGTCATGAAATTGAGTTAGCTTTTTCCTTCATCTGGTGCAAGTTTTCTTGAAACCTGTTTTGACCGATTTACGTCACATCAGATGACTAGTGTGTTAGTTTTTTTAAATATATTTATTTCCAAAGGTTGTTTTATTTAATATCACTCCGTTACTAGTACATTATAATGTAAAGTTGTAGACCAGTTTTTTATTTCACTTCTTAAGCAGTGCTGTTTTCAAAATTTACTGTGCCATTTTTGCCCGACAATGTGAATGAGCATAGAACACTGAATGTGTTCTTGGCCTTCCAATGTGAACCTTTCTAAGGCAAACCACGCTGAACTGTAAGTGAATCCAGCTGGCCACACATTCACTTGTCACGACGGGCAAGTGAATCTATTAACTGCAACTTATCATCCATCACCGCTGACGAGCGTGACGACCTCAGGTGTTTCTGGTATCGTATGACAGCATTCAAAAACAGCTACGTGGAAACGGCTCCGTTTTTGCTATGAACGGGACCGGTTTTATTGCAATCGTTTGCAGTAAACTGTCAAAAATGATTGACCTTAATTAATGTTATCATATACGGGATTTTGTAGACGATTCCAAATCTTTCAATTATGAAGTTTTGTCTTCCCAGCGACACACATTTTGAGCTTATCTACCTTCCGATTGTTTAAACCTCTCCGATTCTTTCTGTTTCACGTGAATGTATTTATGTTCCATGTGAAAAATCCATCCTATCGACAGACGTTGCGGGTAGACTGAGCGTAGACGTCCGGGGTTAACACGCTGTGCATTGGTTACCGACTGTAGCATCCAGTCCGCCACACGGAAGGTAGAAAATTAATCAAGTAGACTGGGTTAGTGGCTTCTTTGTGCATACGCTGAAGGGTGCAGTAACATTCTTGATTGCATCCACTTTTACCGGGCCCCACAAAGTTGACGATAACATTTGCTGCAACATAGACCTGCAGGTCGTACAACACGGAAACAAAGTTCAGAAAAGCTATTTAGACGACGTGTTTTTAAAACTAACCTGTTCATTTTGAAATCAGCTGAATTTGTTTTTCGTCGTTCGTCGACCTTCGATCTTTCCCCTGATTATCACTCAACGATCTCCGCACACGCGCCCGCGGAGTACCTGATTTAGCTGGTGGTTCTGTTCAATACAGACGTGTTACTCAAATCACATAATTCATCAGACCTAAGTGGTATACGACCTGATACTCAAGCTTCTGTTTTTCAACCTGTTCAGTACGGGATTAAGTCGCCGATGAGATATCTGAAACTGAGTCAGTGCAGAATGGAACGTCCGAGCATCTGAAGTAAAGGCAATGTGATCTCTACAACAGCCCAAACTTTCACTTAAAATGTGATGGATGTAGTGACTGTACGTCGTAACCGAACAATATATTTTCGTTCTTTAACCGCATGGACAACTACCCTGTGCAGAGTAAGGATTAATTTCCAATTTCGTTTGTTGATTTGCTGCGTTATTGCTACTAAGGAAGAACTAGCTCGAATAACTATTGTACGACCGGAATTAACGTATATACTCATCAGTATACTGCGTTTGAAGTTTAGTATAACTAAGACACATCGGTCACTCGACGGAAAACAATCATAATTTATTTACTTAATGCGCAATTTCAGCACAGTTGTTTGGGATGGATGAAGTCCTTTGTACTTCTGCAAGGAAGACGCATGCTGATGACCTACTGCGTGAAGGGTGAGCAATTGTGTCACCAGCTTTATTGTAGGAAAATTTGACAAAACGGGAAGACTTTTGATGGGGTAAGTTTGGAGGAAACTCACCGGAGATGTTTTTCACGGCAGTGTCGGCTTACTGCCTCTAAAATTGCTGGATACTTATTAGAAGTTACCAAGTCATTTTTGAAGAGTTTGCTGGCGGAATAAACATAACCGCCTTTGGGACCCCAGAGGGAGGAAGAATACCATGGGTTCCAGCGGACAATGCATTCACTGTCAAACCAAAGATCAAATAAGATTTCAGCGGCTTCAGCGATTTGCTCACGAGTTCGAGGTTGGAGGTCCAAGTCACCCGGATCCAGTCAGTTTGTTCGTTTCAATGTCAGCGGTCTTCTGCTGATCTAAAAAGCAGTTATTGGAAACAGGGTGTAGCACCGCTCTTGGGAGTTACAGGGAATATCGATAACAGAGTAAAACACTAATTTAACAACTTCTTAAGTAAGTAAGAATCTGATAAAACTTTGAAGCGATTTCTGAAAGAAGCTAACAACCGCCATTGGAAGGTCGTTTCAGTGGTTGATAACCCTATAAGAGAATAACTGTTGCCTAAGGAAGGTTCGAGTAAAGCTTTGGGAGCTTCTTGTCTTGACCCCTTCGAATGTTATCAACTGCTTTGGTAAAGAACTGGTGCATGAGTCCTGTGCTGAAGAAGTGGGTGAGGATCAAGTCGCCGCGGAGTCTTCGAAATTCAAGTGGATAAAGATCAAGAATTTCAAGACGAGACTCATAAGAAAAATGCCGTAAGCCAGTGACCATTTTGGTGGCTACTCGCTGGACACGCTCGATGGCGAGTATGTCCTTTTCAAGCCGGTGTATACGACTTGATTTGCGTACTCAAGCAATGGTCTTATATAGACTCCGTAGAGCGATTGAAAAGCAAGCTTGTCTATTCGGGGAAAGGTTCTTTTTATCATCCCAAGAGTCTAAAATCCCTTTCTGGCCGCCGTCTGGTGGTGATAAGAAAAGGATAAACTAGTCGAAAGCCAAATCCCTAAGTCCTTTTCAAGATCAACTTTCGTGATATCCGTTAAACTTTGTGCACCATGGATCACGAATAGGTTCCCCGAGTCTCCTCCAAGCGACACATGTGCACACTTACAATCATTTAGAGGGAGACTCCAGTCTTCTGACCAGCCTTTAATACGGTCGAGGTCAATCTGCAATGCACTGGGATCAGAAGCATTCCAGATTTTTAAATCGTCAGCATAAAGGAGAGTATTGCTAGAAATAAGATCGGGAAGGTCAT
>JTDE01004953.1:42801-58662 GCA_014338405.1 Paragonimus skrjabini miyazakii
ACCTGTATCCATACCATTTCTAGTTCTTCCACTTAGTCTTGTTTTAATAATTTTCAATCTTCTTAGTAACGTTTTCTTTTAGGAGATTCCACGTCACTGTTGAGGTGAGCGGCGGCCCGAGCTACAGTACCTTTTGGTCAGACTCATGGCTGTTATGATGATGATGATGATTTCCGTCACATCCCGCATGTGTTCGTTCTCCAAATTGTTCCTGGTAAAAGTGGTTTGGAAGGAGCAGCTACTAGTCAGAACACACAGACATTGATCGCAACTTAAGTCAATCGGGTGGAGCAGCTACCAGTGTGAACACATGCTACACACGCAGGCGTTATTCGTAGCTTAGTTGAATGGAGTTGAAGCATCTATTAGCGTGAATGCATACTCAGACGTTATTCATAGCTCAAGTGGATCGGGTTGAATCAGCTACTGTTGTTAACGCATCCCGGATTGTGAGACGTTGTAGACAGCCTAAGTCGATCGGGTGGAGCGGCTGCTAGTGTGGACGTTTACTGCATACCCAAGCATTATTCATAGCTTAAGTGAATCAGGTAGAAATAGCCCACAGTCTGAATGCATATTGTATTCTGAGACGTTGTAGTTTGTTTAGGTCAGTCGGATGGAGGAGTTACCGGTTTGAACGGATGTTGCGTGTGCAGAGGTTCTTCATATCTTTAATTGTACAGAACTGGAACGTTTCTACCTAGAACCGTGCCTATTCTTAGCAATAATTAATCCAGAAAACATATTAATAGACAACGGTTCTTGTTGCAAGTAGACCTGGAAAGCAAGCTGTAAGCAAAACACAACAGAAGCAAAGCACGACAATCCAGTAGCTAGTGACCGGAAATTGTATTTGTTAATTGTTGAACTTAGGCGATTGAACGGACGAAAAAATGCAGACAGTCAATTAAACAATGTTGATAGCGTCAACAGTCAAAATAAGTAGCAAGCTAATTGAAATACGTGGCGAACCAAGGGTGTCTCTACAGAGGTGCCCCTGGATGTCTTCAAGCTTGAAAGCCTTCGACGAAACCAAAAAGGAAATAGAGCTGGAGATACTACAGTTACCGATGGTTGAGTGGGAAGCAGGCATATTCAAGAACAGCTTCGTATGCCACGTTGAAGTAGTTTGATAAAGGTGAGGAGTGGTCGGTCTGCCTACAATATCCGGAAGTGTCTATGCACCCCTAAGGTGGTGATGTCGGAGCGAGCTAACAAACCCGCCAAAACTCGATGAGAAAAAGATGAGAGATAAGCTTTCCTCCACTGCTGCAAGGACAGACGGGAAGGTGATCTCCCCCGCCGTGCCCTGCGAGTGACTTGTAATGTAGAAAGAAAATAAGTATATGGCGAGCAATAGTTATATACAGGCTCACCATGTAACCTTCTAGTATTTGTTGAACTTCGCCTCTTGCTGTACAAAATTTTCTTTTTTGTCGTGTTTTTGTGTTTTGCGTTTTTTGCTGTTTCTGAAATAAGAAGGTACTGGGGAAAAAACTTACGTGTAATAAACAACGTCTGCATAGCGTTGTGGGAAATGAACGCGACGTCCTGATCGCGTGTGGCGCGGGGCAGGTTTGTGTAGAAGCGTTCGGCGGACGGTACGATGTAGGGACGGGGGCTTCCACGGATGACTGAGGGAAAGGTCGGGCTGTGTCGTCGTCTACATAGGCGACTCCCAGACGATCAACAGAAACGGCGTCATGGCGACCATGACGGTCGATCGTGAAGTGCTTTAGCGTTCGTCGAAGCGCTTTGAAGGGGCCCGAGCAAGGGGGTGGAATCGGCTTGCGTATCTCGTCACAGCGGACGAGTACATGTAGAAAGTTGGCCAAATCCTTGTGCATTTGAATTGGCCTGTTTTGCTCACGTGGAGGTGTGGGCTGAATTTGCCGAATATATCGAGACAGTGTGAAGCAAAAGTTGAAGAAACAGAAGATACTAATGGAGGGGGTGAAACAA
Organism: Paragonimus skrjabini miyazakii; assembly: GCA_014338405.1. NCBI lineage: Eukaryota > Metazoa > Platyhelminthes > Trematoda > Plagiorchiida > Troglotrematidae > Paragonimus > Paragonimus skrjabini miyazakii. The sequence continues at coordinate 44,764 of JTDE01004953.1, forward strand.
ATTCGCCAGGCAGACGCAACGTACAGCCATAGGCCAATTCTGCCGGGGCGTACTGAAGATCATCCTTCAATGTGTTTCGAATCCCTAGAAGAACGAAGGGAAGGATTTCACTTCATACCGGATTAGAGGCGGCACAGAGCGAAGCTTTAAGTTGCCTATGAAACCGTTCCACTAAACCTTTCGAGGACGGATGGCATGCTGTGGTACGAATGCGCCGGCATCCAAGAAAGTTCGCCAAAGCTTCGAATGTTGAGCACTTGAAATGCGAACCGCGGTCCGTCCTAATGGTTGTGGGGCATCCGTAGTTGGCCACCCAACGTTCCAAGAAGGCGTTCACGACAGCCCTGGAGAAGCAACTTCTCAATGGGATGGCATCCGGCCATCCTATAAATTGATCGACACAGGTTAAGAGGCAAACGTGGCCAGGTGAAGGCGGCAAGAGTCCAACTAAATCTAAGTGGACGTTTGAAAACCTGGCATCTGGTGGACTGAATGAGGAAACTGGGTTTCGTGTGTACTTGTGGACCTTGGGACGTTGGCACTTTAGGCAAGCGCGTGCCCAACTATGAACGTCTGAGTTAACCTTAGGCCAAACAAATCGATCCGTTACTAGCTTAACTGTGGCTCGAATACCAGGGTGCAAGAGATTGTGAATCTGGTTGAAGATAGCACGCCGGTACGCTAGTGGCACTACAGGTCTTGGAATACCCGTAGTCATATTGCAAAGCATGATTCCATCTGCATTGGGCAGTAGAATGGCGCGCAGCTTTAAGGAGTAGCGTTGCAAGGAAGTTCGGAAATAAGGCTTTCGCGCCTGAGCCGCAGCTAGGTCACTAAGGTCAACAGAAGTAGGCGTGACTAGGGTGGCGTGAACGCCTGAAAGCGCGTCAGCGACAGGGTTGACGGCACCTGAAACGTGCCGTATGTCGCAAATAAACTGTGAACCATAGTCCAGGTGTTTGATCCCCCTGGGGGAGTACCTGTCTGATGAAGAGGCAAGCGCGTACACCAAAGGCTTGTGATCTGTAAACGCAACCTTCCAGTGCATGGCGGAAGTGGCGGATACCTGGATAAATGGCAAGTAATTCTCTTCCAAATGTGCTATACCGAGATTCGGCAGGCAACAAGCGTTTGGAGAAGAAACCTAGTGGTTGCTATTGGTCATTGACAAGTTGTTATAATACGGCATTGACGGCTACGTCCGAGGTATCAGTAAAAAGAGAAAGTGGGGCTTGAAGGTCTGGATGGGCTAATAGGACAACACTGGATATAGCTTTTTTAAGCCTGACGAAAGCCGTGCGCGCTGAATCCGTAAAATTGGAGTTACATATACCGCCTCGGAGTAAGTCAGTGAGTTTTTGCAGAAGTTGCGCAAAATGGGGGATAAGCCGACGATAGTAACTTACCAGGCCGGTGAAACGTCGAAGTTGTTTGAAAGAGGTTGGCTCTGGAAAATCTTTGATAGCGCTTACTTTTGCTGGTAAAACTTGGATGCTAGAAACTGAAATAATGTGGCCTAAAAATTCTATGCTACACTTTCAAATTTCGCACCTGACTGCCTTGACGGTTACTCCGTGTTGAGCTAACCTAGCGAACAAGGAATGTAAATGTTGCAAATATTAAAATTCGGAATAACTGGCCACCAATGTGTCGTCTAAGTAGGGGTAGACGAGTTCCAGGCTTCTGCATACTGCGTGGATGAAACGCTGGAAAGTTTGTACAACGTTTGTGAGGCCAAATGGCATTCGAAGTAATTTGAACAGACCAAAATGCGCGATGACGGCCGTTTTGGGGGTATCCTCTTCCTCATGGCTGCCAAATCGCCTTCCTTGTTAGATGCCACACAACTCGTAGGCGAAATACAAGACCGTTTTTGTACCGGTCTCTTTGACTCACTCACAGCAGTGACGAGCAGCACAACAGATATTCCCAAGACTCCTGGCCCTTCAGCTTCGCAGGGATCATCCTGCCTGCCACCATCAGAGGATTGGCGCACTGTTTGGACAGAGGTTGCATCCCTTCGAAGAGATTTCGTTCGCCTCTGGACACATTCACCTGCCCGTCGACGCCGGAGTAAATCTCCGCGCAAATGCCCCCGGGTGTTGGATGAATTGTGCTGGTATCACAGCAAGTTTGGCAATCGGGAGAAGCGTTGCGTCGCCCCATGTAAATATTTCAATCAGGGAAACGCTCAAGCCGGCCGGTAATGGCAACAAACGTGGCCGGCACCCTCCCTAGCAGTAGCCTCTTTCACATTACGGATTTGAGTTCAAGGACCACGTTCCTGGTTGATACTGAAGCGGAAGTCATCGTGGTTCCCCCACGATCCGGCGAGGCGACCTCCACCTCTTTGCCAATGCTTCGTGCCGCTAACGGCACGACCATTCCCACCTACGGTCAACGCTCACTCACGCTTGACCTGGGTCTCCGTCGAACATTTCGCTGGGATTTTGCAATTGCAGCAGTACCGTACGCTATTTTAAGAGTCGATATTCTTCAGCATTTCGAACTCATGGTCGATACCCGAAAACGAAAACTGATCCATTTCCGTACAAGGCTCAGCGTCAATGGCACCCAAGCACACCCAAAGGCCATCAGTCCTCTTTTCCTTCAACCTGAGACTCCTAAACCTTACGCGTCTTAACTCTCGGATTCTCCGCAGCTCCTTCTTTTCACAAACGAGCCATTCCCGGTCACTTCTATTAGCAAGCGCCATATTAGGACCAAATGTCCACCTGTGTCATGTAGGCCGAGAAGTCTGGCCCCCGGACAAACTTAAAATGGTTAGGGCGGAGTTTGAACGTGCTCGAACTAGGAATAATCCGTCCTTCTAAAAGCCCATGGGCCTCCCCACTCCATATAGTCCCAAAGAAATTGGGTGACTGGCGCCCTTGTGGCGATTATCATGGCCACAACAAGGTCACAATCCCTGGTAGATATCCTATCCCTCACATCCAGGATCTGACAGCTTGTCTTTCTGGCAAAACTCTGTTCACTGTTCTGTTTACACAGTTCATTAAATTGGGGAAACTTTGAGGTGAGGATCTAAAGGGCAAAGATTGACAAGCGATGAACTGGAAAACCTACCGATAACTACCGATGATGTGTTGATCATTGTTTTGACTCCCCGTAGTACCGCAGCCACAACTTATCCAGTGAACATGACAATCAGAATTCTGTTAATAACAACTGTTGGCCAATATTGTCACCAACGTCAGAATTCAACGAGACTTGTCTGTGCGTTCTCTTATTTATCATCTGCTGCTTGTTTAGCTTCTAGACAACCAAGTTTTACAGCAGATGTTCCGGGATTGTTTGAACACGCATTGTCTTGGAATGTAAGTCATCTTGGCGCATGAGGCCTCCCGAATCACAAAATGGTATGGCTATTATACGTCATCTCTTACATATCGCTTAGGAGGCGTTTTCGTTTGCCAAGAAACCTTTAAGGTTACCATCTTGATCTAATAGACAGCTTTTAACTCTCACGTATTGTGGCGCAAACAGAATCCTCGTAACTCGGTGAGATGACTGTTGTTTACTTTCTCGCATACGGATGGCCACCACTGTCAAATTTCATTATGGGTTATTATTAGTAGGTTTTTCAATTGATCGTTTGTCACTCTTCGCCCTTTCGACCCCCACCTCAAATTCCCCTAATTTAATGGATTGTGTAAACAGAAAATATTGAAGATATGTCCGAGTAAGCCGGTTACGGTATATATACATTACACTCTCATTCTATCGCCAATTTGGGAACCAGGCCGTTCTCCAGGTACCACTTCCGGAAAGCGGAATTTTGAGAACCAACTCGTCAAACTGTTCCCCACCTTATATCAAAGATAAGAGTTGCATATAGTACAATATATTGGATTCATTATCAAACTGCTGATTCTGATCTATTCAGAGAATTAAATCGCTAGCCTGGTCCCATTGACCTAGCCCACAAAGAATGTATGAGTATACAGTATGCGTTCAAATTATTAGCTGCTTCAACCTGATTCACTTGAGATATGATTGACGTCAGAGTATGCAGTATGCGTTCAAACGAGTAACATCTCCATCCGACTGACCTAAACAAACTACAACGTCTCAGAATACAATATGCATTCAGACTGTGGGCTATTTCTACCTGATTCACTTAAGCTATGAATAATGCTTGGGTATGCAGTAAACGTCCACACTAGCAGCCGCTCCACCCGATCGACTTAGGCTGTCTACAACGTCTCACAATCCGGGATGCGTTAACAACAGTAGCTGATTCAACCCGATCCACTTGAGCTATGAATAACGTCTGAGTATGCATTCACGCTAATAGATGCTTCAACTCCATTCAACTAAGCTACGAATAACGCCTGCGTGTGTAGCATGTGTTCACACTGGTAGCTGCTCCACCCGATTGACTTAAGTTGCGATCAACGTCTGTGTGTTCTGACTAGTAGCTGCTCCTTCCAAACCACTTTTATCAGGAACAATTTGGAGAACGAACACATGCGGGGTGTGATGAAAAACCTGTATTTGAAGCGTTTGGGGTACATGGTAATCATCATCTCTGATTCCGTTGATTGTCATATGGATTGGAATATTTTTCTGCACCGCGATAGATACATGGCGTTCTAAACACCATATTATGACTGGCTGAGAGGTATACCTCCCGGTGATCGGCAGGCGGCTTAATTTCACATGGTTCCGTATATCGTTCCGCATGAACGCCACGCGACCTCAATCTAGTTAGAAAAAAGCGGTAGAGTGAATGGAATTTACTTCCGAAGATTCCCAATGATAGAGTGGAACATGTTACCCTCTTTTCACGTCGTTACATACACACCGAAGATGGAAACAACCATATGATAGCGTCATTTCCAACCATTTTTAACAGCAACGTTTCATCGACCAGTATCTACCTGAAATCTTGCAAGCAAAGAGAAATAGTATAAATATCGAATAGACAAAGAGGCTGGAAATGTTGTCATACACGTTTAACTAGCAAATGTGTTAGCGTTCTTTTTGAAATGCAAAGCCAACACTGTATGGTCGTATATGTCCACTTCGACTGTATCTTCAATACGCTGCAATGTGAAGCACTCTCAGCCTACAGGATGACGTATTTCATCTCGAGAATTGCAATGATCGCACTTATGAGACTTGAAAAGTGAGCTAACGCCAATAACGGGTTGGTTTCGCCAAAATGGTGAAAACATTTTTCATCACCAAGTTAATAATTTTCGGACTTATTTGATGTATTCCAATTTTTCCATTAACGCTGTTTATTTACAATTGATGTATTGTACGTATTAAGCCTGAAATTTCGATTTTAAAATTTCCAAAAATATCAAAGAAACCGAGACTCGCGCAAAAACGGCCGTTTTGCCTTTTAACGACCTTCAAGGTTAATTCCGTGAAACGGATGATTGCGATACCGGTGCTGTATTGTGTTTTAGCGCATTTTCATGGCATTTCCTGTTCATGTGCATTTTTAGCAGTGAGCTACTCTTAGATGTATTTTTACTCTCTTCTCACTACCCACTTGATTTTTCTAAGAATGTCTAATATTTTTTCGGATTTTCTTTTAATCGTTTTTTGCTGGACACAGCATGATTGTAAAGATCACCAATCGCGGTGCTTATTGTATGGCGCAGTTGAAACTAGCAAGCGCACACTGTTTCCCGATCGTTACACTGTTATACAGTGTTGCAAAGCATGCTGCCATATTGCCATCATTTTAGGTTGAGTAGGTCGTGTGTACGTGAGTCAATAATACTTTGGCTCAAGCTTGTACGCGTTGTTTCCTTTTACAGAACTACTGTTTGCATTCTGACTTATGAAGAACGCTGTTCTTCGGTGTCGCAAAATTGCCCAAAGTTGGTCCACAAGTGTAACGAGCAATCAGGGTGAAACATGGCCGGCTTGTTTGTTACACTTAGGTTTTTCTCCGGGGTAAGTGTTTGTTCTTTATTTCCCGAGCGCATACGTAATGAATTCGGTGTAAGACATGGTAATATGTGCATTTCTATCCAGGTGGAGAATAACCCGACGCATTCGGAGACACCAGAATAGATTTGATTGCAATCGATGTCAACAAGCACAGTCAAGATTGACGGCATCAGCTGCCGACTAAGCTGAGGTGGATGCCACGCGCCAGTCTTCCATTGTCTGCAGGTTTGGTTTCCATTTACCTGCTTCATGCCGGACCGGAACGCAAACGACAGCTGCCTACAGCCCAAGATGTTTAAGGGAAAAGCAGTTATGATGTCGCTGAGAGGTTGGATAGCTGGTTTCTTCCCAGGAACGTCGCTATGGACGCGTTAAGTATGCTACTGAATGTGCTGCGCCCTCCTCTTTCAAGCTTGTCGAGGGAGTTTTTGGGGTCACTACAGTCGGTCGTACTGTGAATTGTTGAATCTAGAAAATATTTTCAAATTGAAGTGAGAAAGTCTTTGAACAATGTATATCATCAGTTGCCTGGCCCTTCGAAGTTGGCTGTCCAACTCAACGTGGACGGACTAAGTGTACCTACGTTGTTCAACTACACTTTGTGGCCTATTTGTGCCATGTCATTGACCCCATTCTTTTATTCCCCATGCATTATTGGCATTTGTTGTAGAGCCGGTAAAACATCACATGATGTGGTGTTTTTGCTAGATGTAATTTCAGGACTTGAAAATGTGTTGACTAAAGACTTCAAGCTGGCTAACTGTGATTCTCCCTCATTTGCTTCGGTTATTTGTAATGAGCCTGCCAGGTCTGCTGTAAAGCAACCAATCTTTCAAGGTGGATATTTTGGTTGTGGTTAACGTACACAGAAAGGTTTATGTAACTTTTACTAAGTAATATGCTCCATTACTGAAGCTCCAGTATGCACGGATATCATGTTCTGATATGATGGGTTTACGCGAGCATCCGAGTTCACCGAACTTTCAACTAACATGATTGCTACCATATCCATTGATTATGTGCAATCCGTCTGGCTAGGAGTCGTTAAAAGGCTGCTTAACCTTTTGAGAGGTGTACCCATAGGAACAAATACTCGTCTTCCAACGAGTGACGATTTGTTGGTCCACAATAATATGATTCATCTTTTTAACTGCTTACCATACTAACTTCCCCACAATTGACGTGGCCGGAATGACGTAGAAAATTGAAAAAAGGAGTGCAAACAATTCTTTTTCACATAGATCCTGTGATTTTAAGTGACGTTCTTGATGAAGAACACTATACTCATTTGTCAACTTTGTTCACTGGCATATACTTTTCGTGCCACCCGCCTTCGTATAAGGTTCACCTGTGCCTTGTACGTGACATTATAAAATTGCGTATCACGATTTAAAGATGTGTGTGGTTTGCATGGGATGGTGCACAACGTGAATACTATCGCTCACTTACCCGAAGAAGTTAATAATCACGATTCGCTCAATACATTTTCTGAGATCCCTTCTAAGTTTAAAATGTATCGAATAAAAAGAGGATTCATGGGAACATGAATCTCATTGTACAGATATATAAACGAATTGATGCAGTCAGAAATCTGGGATCATACCAATTATCGAGAGACCAGATCACGGACTATGGCGATTTGAGTTTACGTGACAAGCGAAAGACATCCTGAGAGAGGAAATCTTTGAGGAGGCTGATAGCACGTTCAATTCTCCCGTCTTGTTGATGAGGAAGCCCAATCGTAAATTTCGATTTTGCGTCCACTTCAAACGGCTCAATATGATTGCAGTCAATAAAGTCGTAGTAGTCCTAGTGGTGGCAGAGATTTTCGATTAGCTACAGAACACCAAGATATTGACAGTGTAAAACCGCGACCTGGATAATGGAAGGTTCCAATCAAGTAATCCGACCTAGATAAAATAGCGTACACATTGGGAGAAAAGCATTACCGCTTCAAACGTATGCCGTTTGAACTGTCAGGTGCCCCTTTCACGTTCAGACGACTGATGCTAAAGGTACTAGACGGACTGAACAATGCTGTTGTCTGTGGAGACGATATAGTCATCTACAACGCGAATGAGACGGAACATACATCACACGTTTCAGCTGTATTGCAGAATATTGAACAAGCCGGCTTAGAGACCAGTGGTACAAAGTCTCAGCTGGCGGAAGAAACGTTAGTACTACTCAAACACACGGTCGGTCATGGTGAGGTCCAATCATCGACCGAGAAGCTGCTGGCGATCGATGCCATTTCGGTGCCAACATCGAAGACGACGTTGCGATAATTTCTCGATCGCGTGGGGTTCTACAGCCGCTTCATCAGAAACTTCAATGAACTGTACGAAATTCTGAAGGAGAATAATCGATTTCAGTAGACATAAAAGGCTGATCAGGCGTTTGTTGAGGTACAATTATTGATGAAGAAGGGACAGCCGACTCTGAAGTTGCCAGTGGCTGGACAGAACTTTGTTGTCTCGAGGGATGCAAACGATGTGGGGATCGGAGCTGCATTGAAGCAGGGAGGCAGTGTGGCGGAATGTGTCAGACTAGCGTCAGCTCCTGCTGAACGAAACTTCTCAACGATAGAGGAGTGTTTGGCGATCGTATGGGTACTGGAAAAATGGAGGCCGTACTTGCTCAACCGACGTTTCCACGTGGAGACCGACCAAAAGCCGTTGGGGTGGATTACATCGGTGAAGGACTCCGAGGAAAGCTGGATCGTTGGGCGTTGCGACTACGGGAGTACGACTTCACGAGTCGCCACGTAGCTGGAAGGGGAAACCATGTTCCAGGTTTGCTGGCCAGAATGCAACACATGGATGAAGTTCACACTAACATGATCAGAGTTAATAGTATTGAACAGGAGACCGATCCTGGAAAGTTACAAGCAACACAGAGATGGGTACAACAATTCGGGCAGTGATTGACCATCTTCTTTCGGAAGAAAAACCACCAGAAGACGAGGAGAACCTGGAGATTAATGCATTCAGAATGCACTGGTCAGACTTGCGGTTGAATATTGCCGGAATTTTAGTGCACCAACTGCTTGAGGGAATAAGCTTGCCTGTTATACAGACGGGGTTGAAAGGGACATTTGCGAAGGAATGTCATCAGGTGGCTTATACGGGTTGTCATCGAACTTATGAAGTGCTGAGGCAAAGAGCATACTGGCCGGAAATGAAGAAGGATTTTAAAGGTTATGTGCTGGTCTGCCAGCGGTGTCAGCTAATGAAGGGCACTAACCATCCCAGTCAGTATCTTACACAACCAGTTCTGGTCAGTGAACTTGGGGAATTATGATCGATGGATGTGGTAGGCCCTTTCGCAATAACCACTTTCGGAAATCAGTACATCATAGTCATGACTGAACATTTCACAAAATTACTCGAAGCAGCCGCCATGCCCGACCAGCGTGCAAGCACTGTATGCAGATCGGTGGTGGAACATGTCGCTGTGGATCATTTAATACCGCGAAACATATTTACTGATCAAGGTCCCTGCCTCGAAAATATGGAGTTTCTAAACTGCTTGAAGCGCCTGGAACTCGAAAGAGTTAGCAGGGTGTCATACCATCCTCAATCGGAAGGACTGACGGAACGAAACAATTGCACAATAAAGGAGTAGTTGACGATGAAAGGGAGAAAGCACTATCGTTCATTCTGTTGGCCCACCGCTGTTCGCCACGAAGGACAGCGAAGAAGTCGCCGTTCGAGCAAGTGTACGGGCGCGTGCCACGTCTGCCAGTTGAGCAGGAGGTTGGTTCATTGGAAGATCGAGGGATGAACACGCGTGAATTGGCAGGAGCGCAGAGAGTGACCAATCATCACTTGGCAAACGCACGAGAAGTTCCCAAGGAGCAGCCAACCACAAGGCTGTCGAGTCGAAATGCTGTGTCTGAAATTGGTTTGAAGGTTAAATACAGAGACAGGCGAAGTCTGGGTGCAAAAGGATCCGGATCTAGAAGGTTCCTGGCAAAGTGGAGGGGACCATATGTGGTATTGGACCACCGTGGCCCAGAGTATCTGAATAGGAATGAGAAAAATCAACATCAAGTTCACGGAAGCCAGCTCTGTATATGGTACGACACCCACGGCAGAAGAGTATGCACATCAGGAGCATCGACTTCCCCGAGGCCGGTATGTAGATTGTCAAGGGAACGTAAAAAACCTGAACGTCTTTTGTCGCAGCCGGATCAATCCTCGGGGGCGGGGAAGAGTGTGATGAGGAGCAGCGATCGTGCTGTACTACTAACGAACTTCTATTCTGTAGTGGGGCCAGAGCATATATTTTGACATTGAAGTAGTCGCAGAAAACATACAAGAAGAAACGCCGGAGTGCAATTTCGCATGAAATGGTTTTTGGTACGTATGGGAGCGTAAAGGAATTGATCATTGCGTCTGTGACAACCTTGACGGTCTGGGCCCAGTACCGTGCACAGATCAGAGTTTAATCTGTTGTCATGTTTAAACGCATAATCTTTGTATACGAGGGCATTTTTCATTCCATCATTCCCCTTATAATACCGTGAGTGTAGTTGTTGAACTGCAGTTTATTGTCGATGGTTTTGTACGTTACATTAGCTTCAGAGTGGTTGCTTCTTTTCCCATTCATTCTATAGAGTTTAGGAACTTTTCTGTCTGTTTGCAAAAATAGTCATGTATTATCTCTTTCAAGGGACAGTCAAAAATTATTATGAATATGTACAATTTCTCCATCACAGTAACTGGGTATTTGTACCCATTTTACGTTTTCGCAAAATATAATTCACGGCTTACATTATCCTTTTATACTACACTTACAGACGTTTACGGCGTGAGAAACAAAACGATTTCCAGCAGGTCAACGTTGTTCAGACCACTACTGGTGACACGGCTGTTTTGCCAGTGAATCGGATGTTGCCGGATATGTTGGTCAGATGGCCAACGCCTCACCAACACAGAAACTGCATAAAGTTGAATGAACTTTCATCGGGCGTTTGGATGACGCTTCCGGTTAGGTCTATGTGCAAAAGGAGTAAGGTTTAGCATAGAAGGTGTTTCGGTTCAGGCGCCCAACACTTAACAAGACCAATTACATTCGAAGCTACCGCTTGCATCGGTTTCCTTGAGAATCTCTTCAAATGTTATGGGATTTATTTTATATAACCGTGTTTTCTGGAAACATAGCTCTTCCCACTGTGCAGTACTCCCACCTCCTCTTATTCATCCTCGTCGTCTTCGACTTCCTCAACGTCACCTACGGTCCAGCTTGCCATCGGTACTAGCAGGCCGGAACTTCTGCGACACTTCCCAACCCCCACCGGTCAACCTGGGAGATTCTACGGCCAACGGCGCTCTGAACACAAGTGATAATGTCGTCATTAATGCTGGTAAGCATTTAATTATGTCCCGCTGATTATGCCTCTTTAACTATGCTAGACAAAGAAACTAGCGATCAGCCTTCTTGACCGCGAGCGCTTTGAAAATGCGTAGACCACCGGAACAGTCATTTCGCATTACAGTGTCCACATCTCAGTGTTTGGAGCCACGCGTTGATGTGAAACTCTCTGTTCTGATAGTGTCGTCAGAAGATTGGAGTCGGACGTGGTCGCTGTAGGGTAGTGGTACGAGCATAAAACCACTGGTGCGCTTCACTGTTGTTAGCAGATCGTTTCCATAGGCGTACGCGCCCTAATCGGGGCACCAACTCTGAGAGGACTGGTTGCCCAAATCACGCAAACTGTTCTCCATCCGCCATTTGCAAAACAAATGAATAATACGGTAGTTAATCAGAATATTGCCCTTCGGACAGTGAGAATTCGGTGATTATGAAGGGTATGGTGTACTCTCCGTTTTATATTTACTCTGTATCCTTAGAGGTTATTTTTGAAAAGGAGGGTGCTCAACCAGCAGAGGGTTTAAGGTTGCCCGCGGCCATCTGAAGTTGGCTGAAGGGGTCTAAGGATAAGGAAATTGTAGGACGGCAATCGCGGGTAACTTGAATTTAGATTAAAAGTCTACGCTGTCGTTTTGGATCTGTTATTGTTGATATTTAGTGCTCTGAGGCATAAAGTTCCTACAATTTCCGCCAGTGTTTAACGTGTCCATTTTGTCCGTTAATGTCTGAGTAGATGTTTGCTCGGTTTTACTAGTTCTTCGCTTTGCGTTTTGTCCCTGTCACTTATCGCTTTTTATAACGTCAATTATTGCTGCTTTTGTTCGCAGACTATAACACAGTGACACGCACTAGATCCAGCAACCTTGGTGTATGAGAGTGTCGAGTAGTTGGGGCCGATTCAACTGCCATGTCACTGTCAAGAACGGTACGTGTTGTCAGCCGTGCCTAAATTAACACCAATTCAAGTGTACCGGTCTCATGGAGGGCCAGGAGACTCTGCTCAGTTCTTTAAAAATATCGTTCATCTGCATAAGCTATCTATTTTGAGAGGGCTGAACTCCGTCCAAATTTATGCCCGCCCCACTGCTTGCCATCTCCCGTGAGCAGAAACAATACGCATTTAAGTGTAGGGGCAAGGCGTCTAAAAATGTCAACGCATTGCACATGGCCACAGCTGGAAGAGCTCTGGTTGAAACACAAAGGGCTTCATCTGGCATGAAGTCAGAGTTGAGCCCACTCAGCGAGAACACTGCGCTCGCCCTTCCAGATCTGGTAGTTGCTCGTGAGACAGTGGCCTTGTTCACTGCTGAAATTAGGGAGGCCGCGAAAAATTTGAGGGACTGGACACTCCGGGAGAGGAGGCTTGTTTTGTGGGGAGGATTTCCAATCACATCCTCTCCAGGTGAACAAGCCGGGGTAATGTTGAACGCCTCATTCTCTCTAGAGGTAACAAGCTTGATTTCTGCTAGCATACTTTGTCCCAAAGCTACCAGAAAGTCACTCGGTGTAATGTTACCCGCAAAGACTAGAACAGGGGAAGTACTGGACAAAACAGTTCAACTAAAGAAAAATTGTGCTGATCTAAAGGGAGTCTCACTGGAACGCTCATTACAAGAGCAACAGGAGCGTTCCCAGTTTTACAGAACAAGGTTGTGCATTAAAGCTTACCTCGAAATGCAAGCGAACGCAGAAGTCCTTCTTCTTACTCTCAAGAGGAGACCAATGTCCAAAATGGGGTCAACCCACGCGTTCACACTCTCTTCAGAAGTGATGGTTCTCTTCCCTTGGATGGTCAACCGTCTGTGGAGCCGCAAAGGTGTAATAAAGTGGCCCCCAAAGGCGGGACAGACCAACGCTCTTACTCCGCACCCCCAATCATTTCATCTCATACGATTCCTGCTAAAAATATTTTATCTCTGAGGTTCATAGCCCCTTGGGTCACATGAATGCTAGTCGTAGAACGTGAGTTCCTGACCTATCGTGTTCGGGAAAATTATTTTCCTGGAATAAATCGTTTTAATGGCTTGGTAGCTGATGCAGAAATTGAAATCGTCGAAATCTGCGTCATGGTCTCATATCTGTTTGTTTTAACTGACCAATAATTAAAAATCATCTTCTCGTTATCGTGCTGCCTTGTTGTTGGCGCCACTTTTGTTTTCGATTGTGTAAGTCGTGTGCATGTCTTATTGGGCCTTTGGCTCACGCTTGTTTTGTATTGTCTCCTTTCACAGGACTACCGTTGGAACCCTCACTTCAGAAGAACGCTGTCCCCCGGTGTCTCCACGTTGCTCAAAGTTGGTTTAAGGTTGTAACTGGTGCACGACTTACTGGGCCTCTGGCTCATGCTTTTCCGTTTTTGTTATCATTCCAGATTCCTGTTTGGCCCTCGTCCTTCATAGAAACGCTGTTCCTCAGTGCCTCCACTCCGTTACACATTACAATTGGCGTCGCGGGCAGGATGTTGGAATGGTGGCGGTGACTGGATTCATTGCGCATCAGTCCCATCATCTCGAACAACTATCTTAGTGCAACAAACAGAAGTGATCATGTCGATAATTACGAAGCACTGAGGACAGTGCTCTTCTC
>JTDE01004954.1:19251-44973 GCA_014338405.1 Paragonimus skrjabini miyazakii
GAAAGAGAATAGATGCGGCAACAGCGTTCATTGGGAGTACGAGGCGAGTCAGAATTAGGCCACAGAGGCTATGAATTTATGGGGTGAAATGAGTACCATACATGGCCAACAAGATGCATAGCAAATCAATCGAGATGATCGTATCTGGCAGTCAAAGCGTTAGAACAAATCACGCTATAGGGGGCATCAGAAAGTGAACGCGAGAAAACCGTTCAGATAACGTTCGATCGCGCAGCTGCAGTCTGATTAACTAAGTGAGATTGATTAGCTGAGTGAGTTAAAACATATCAATTCACTCGAGGCCGGGTCAATCAATCGATATGACATGACTGGTCTTTGCTGCTTCGATAGGAGATGAGTCTCTTAACAGTATTGGAAGCCGCCGCACTTTGAAACTCGTTTGGATGAACGTCGTGCTACTGTATGAACACAGTCAACTTCAGCCAATTATCGATAGCAATTAACAGGCAACGGTTGTATCTCCCAATGAGAGGTGATCATTATTCACAAGTGAAAGTGATTGAGCGTTCGAATATAATAGTTCAGTCGTTCTTAACGTGAGGTCAGTGGTCCAATGGTCTGCACAGTTGCCCCATAAGAAACGTGCACTAGTCCAGTCAGCTTTATGCATTCCAGGGGATGAATTTTCAGCTAATGAGCCTTAACAAGAGCGAAATCAGAATGGATGGTATTTACTTAAAAGCGATCGACCAAAATGTTTATCCGAAAACGAAAGCTGTGCTTAAAACAACTATAACTCAGACTACACATCAGTAATCCAAAATATTGCTCAGTGGGTTTAAGGAAATTGAAGACTTCCGCCTGAACCCTAGTCGCGGAATTATCGACTGGAATATATAAGCATATTGATCCGATGAAAAACAACGGACAAAATTATTCGTCACTGTTTTTCTACCGTAATTAACAACTTATGTGGCTCGGACGCCACTTATTGCTACTAGCTTCCGAAAGTAACTCCGAAACTGGTTCACACGGCTTGACCAAGTTCCTGAGTTAGAAAAGGAGGATCCCCAACAAACAGATACCAATTTCATGCACGAAAAGAGGAATTATCAATCTGTTTCACACATACATTTTCACCTAAGTAACATTTGGTTATTCGAAGTTGGCTTCAGTGTACAAAGTAGAAATTTACGATATTCATGAAAGACCGAATAAGAAAATAATCACAGCATGCAGTATAGTAAACCAGCAATCGAACAAGTTTAATCGACTGACAAACTCTGGCTGAAAATGGGAAACTAAGCTCAACCGATTTTATCTCCTAGATGGTTAATTAATGACCCTAGGCTAGTCGACTCTTAAGGTTCGAATTGATGATTTAAAGAAGACTAGAAATGTATCGACCTTGTTTACATCGGGTCACCATTTGAGATCAAACTGCCAAGCATGTATAATTCACGACTGCACTCGAAACATGCGCATACAGAATACTTGACCGAGGTCAGATGTGTTCTATTTCTACTGCCGGAATATGTTTTTGATGGTACATGACTTCCATCGGCAAAATATAAGGATCCCAGTTCTGTCAGCAGATGTCTTCACACTACTGATTCTGAATGACGTGCAGCTCTATCAGACATAAAACAAAACGAAGAGTAATTATGCAGAATCTATTTGGTCTGATCAGACATACCAGTGACGTGCTGAAGGAGCACAACGCCCTCCGACGCGGGGAGGCAAAGCGAAAGTAGCAAAATAGCATGAGGTACGAAACAGGCTTGTCATCCGGGCAGTCAGAACACTCAGTGAGGAGCAGCAAGTCGATAGTTTACCACAGGTCAAAAGATTACGGTGTCGAAGTAGCAGTGTCATTTACACCACCTCCAACTTCGGAGACAAGCACATTCTCGTTCGACGTCTCGTTCACTGCTGGCAAAGTGGGCCGAGTCAATTGCCACAGGCCGAAATCACATCCCACTTCGGTTTGCCATAAACGTACAGTACCATCTTCACTTCCACTAGTGAACAGACGTCCATCAGGTGAGAAACGCACACAGTGCACAGGACCGAAGTGCCCCTTGCAAGTTTCTGACAGAAGAGGAAAAATTAACAAAAATGTTCATTTACAGGAGGCTGATTATCTGAAATGATGGGTGAATCGTTCGATTAGATGTCGGGTAAAAAGGCCTGCACACATCACCGTCTGATTCTTGGACATGCGCCACTCAGGACAAGGTTTGAAGAATCTTCTAAATCGAGAGTGAAACGCCACCAATTAACACAATTGACTATTGCCTACAAGTTTTCCCACAGTGGTTCTACAAAGCAGAATATCAATAGTATGACAAGTGGAAGCACTGACGCAAGTTGTGTAAATGGTGGATTCTAGTCACCAGTTCCAATGTGGCACAGAAAGTGATGTTGAACATCAGGCGAACCCTGACGCTGATCGAAACAGACAACACAGATAACTATCTTAATGTTTCCAGAAGCGGATGACGGCAAGCTTAGCAATACTCTGCTTAGTAGGCTGGACCGAAAATTGTTTACATTTTTACCCTCGGCCTCTCGACTCATCCTACACATGCTTCGGTTAGTAAATAACAACATCCGGTCTCTGGTTATCAATATCTGAAGTAACATCCTTATCTTCAACTGTTGTGTTGACAAGTCCATTCAGCTGACCCGTTCATTCACCAGCTTGATCTGATGGTACCGTGATTCACGCCGCCAATGGGTATCAGTAACGAGTATCATCCTAGGACAAAAATACCATCAATTTGAAAATAAAACTAGACATAACATAACTAAACAAAAAACTAGCAAAGTTACAGAGGCATAAACGTCACTGGCTGATACACGTCATCACGTCGGATAGAGATTCTAACTAGCAGCATGAACGATTGCGAAATCCGTCTCGGCAAATGAAACCTACCGACGGGAACAGCAAGGTTCCAATGTCTCGTAGCGTCCGGTACGGAAAACCCTCGAATTGAATACGGAAACCTAATCATCACAGACTAACCTAAAATAAGTGATAACGAATGACCGCGTTGCTCATGCGATCACCCGACCGGATGCGGGCTAACTAGTGGAGAGAGTGACAATTTAACACTGCAAATCTGTTGACATCATCGTCTCAGGTCACATTTTCAACTCGTAAGGCAAAGTGGATTTCATACATGCACTGTATATCCTTCTTTCCAAAGATAATCCGACGCGTTTACAACGTTACAGATGAGGCAGGTTGGCAAAGGAAATAAACGATTTTACGAATTTCGATTATATCCCCCAGGGCAACATCACAAGCCAATGAGGTATGTGAAACGATTCACAGCCTCAGTCAGACTGCGCGCAATAAAGACGGTAAGGGCGGGAAATAACACTAGCATCAATATCGTTTGCTGGAAGTCAAATCGATACCAGACACACAGGTAAGTTGCAACTTGCTCATTTATCATAGAACCATCAGAAGATCATTTCTATTCGGATTAACCGTCGGACAACAATAAGTCCAATTTCAGTGGTTTAATTAGCGAAATTCAGAAGAAAAACGATCAGGCGGTTAGAAACAGCCAGCAATGATGAAAGCTATAGTGACAAACCTAAAGATTAGCAGACGACTTAAAGATGAGCCACCAAATTCTAAATATTCAGCAGCTGTGGGACGGTAAATAATAGAACCACTAAGAAGGAGTTGGGCTATGAATATTCAAGATCAAAACCGCCTTTCTAAAGTGCAAGTGAGTTTGTAGTGCGACTTCTGTTTCCCAAACAAAAAATAACTGCAGCAAAAGCAAGCACACCGTGTTTCTCAAGAATACTCCTCTCGTTGAAACGGGGCTAAAAAGTGGTCAGGCACAAGTGGCCGTTTTGATCGCACTGCTTTGTCAACAAAAGCATACGAGCCACTCTACAAACATACTTCAGTGTGAATTAAAAAAACAAAGCTCCCTCAAGTCATGGCAAGACAATTCGATATGTACTGCACGCCGGCCTAACATTCGAAAGGGACATGATCAGATCATTGTGCCAACAGTTGACAGCTACAAGCATACATCACTTTGAATGAAAAACCGGGGTGGGAAAACAGTTTGCTTGAGTCAAACGGGTAAATCAAGATACTGAATTGCCAAAGTGCCGAAGACCCAAGAAAACACATCAAGACGATGGACAAATGGCGAGTCACCTTGTAGTAGACGACATGAAAAATAAGAGAAGGCACATGAACAGGCACCTCACTATAATTCAAGACGGACATTCAGAGCGGTTGGTCAAAACAAATCCGAATATTAAATAACGTTACAAATGGTTCGTTTAATACCAATATGCTGTGATCATAGTGATGAGTATTTCCGTTAAAAAAACGTGAACCGGTAACAAGGAAACGTGATATGCTTCACTTAAATGAGAGTTTCAAAGTGTCAACAAACTGGTCCTGATTTGCCAGCACAAAATTAATTGTATGACATGGGACCTTCTGTAATTTGTGTCGCATAATCAGTAAAGCGACTTATTCAATCCATCATATCTACACACAGCCAAACCAGACAGATCAGGATGCACACGGTGGGGGAAGAGGGTTCTATTGTACATCGAACTGTTGTGTTGAGAAAGAAAAGGACCCAAGAAAAAAGTATACGATAAGTTTTTTTTTAAACATGGGACTAAACGTTAATATCGACTGTCACTTGGTCGTGTTTCAATCAGGTACCATTGTTTTGGATGACAGTTGACAAAGAAACATACTGACCTAGAATAGCTCCATTTGAGCAATCCACCCTGTAGATGTAATGGTCATCACCACCACACACCAGTACATTGTCTATCGGATGGAGACTGACAGAATTCATACAGCACGGTAACGTAAACGTGTTAGTAGGTTCCTCCTTGACCAGTGTATCCGGCCTACGCCAGTCAAACGCGAACAGTTGCACCATAGAACCACAGCACACAGCAACCTGAACCTCGCCCGTTTGATCACATGCTGCCGGATGACGAAATTGGACATCGGTAACCGGATCTTTGAACTGACGCGTCTGAATTGGTGCGGTTAGAGTAGGTCCACTTGCACGATCTTTCAAGTCCCACAGTCTGTCGACCAGGGACAGAAAAGGACATACAACACAACAAAAAAAGATATCGTTTTTGGAATTCAAACACTGAGTGCGTACAACACTGCGAATTCATTGCGATTACATATTTTGCTAGTGCAAACCTGCATTAAGAAGATACGGATGTCACCAGGCAGCTCTGAAAGGTACTGTCACCCATTACTGAATACACTACAGTACTTGGTTGTGTAATCATTTTGGAAAACAGTCGCGAGTTGTACATTATCACGTGTGAAAAAGCACCGTTTCATGGTCCTAAAAACAACAAAATAATTAACAATCATCTTACGAGTACATACAGTCAGACCACCAGAAAGATAGGAAATGAGTCCGAAGGAAAGAAAAAAACAATAAATTTGGTAATGAAGACGGGACATAGCTACTGCAGAAACATCATGCTAAAACACGACAACATTGCTTAGAAGGGAATGTAAAGACAGACTGAGACGGACTGCATGTCGAACAACAAGTTTAGTACATAAGTTCAGTTTTCGCTGTTTCAGATATCTTACTCTAAGTGTAAAATAAATTAAACTCAGTCGATGGGTATTCGCTGTTTCCAATTCATACTTCGCCAGTTTATATAGATTAAATCCCATGCACAACTGAGTGCAGTTGTCGCATTCCCATAGACTTTCCAGTCACCTCTCTGCAAAAAGAAGATTACTTCAGTTTCCCTCATGTTGTAACTGGCCAGAAATGCATATCCACGGCCGTGGCATGGATATTCATTACCTATCGAACTACCAAAGTAACGTCTTTCTCTATTAGAAAAACTCGATGCTTCACACCTGACGATTAGTCTGGCTGCATGCTCCTAGAATTTATTAAAATTGTCAGTAACACGACGACAAATATCACAGGAAATGTACTTACAAGGAACAACATAACGCGGTGCTGTAGAAGTTTTCACAGTATAACACATAACAGACAAGGAGAAACGTAAGCGCACGTCGGTATGCAAATCAAACGTACTTGATTGTCGCGTCCTCAGCAGCTGTGAGCACATGTCTGTCTGCATCACACCAAAGGGCTCGGCGAATAAATTGTCCATGTGCATTCAGTTGAACGAGAGCTTCACAAAACAAATTGGAACGGATAAACGTGAAAAGTGGTTAGACGAAACCAACAAACGGTATAGCATCAAGGTAACGATCAGGAAGACGTAATTCCAGAACGGCCCTGGTAACAAATTACAGTGAGAATATGGTATAACTAGTTAAACATAAAACTCCAACAATGATTAAACCGTCTAACAACGTAACTGACCGATAATAAATGGATTGAGAACACAACATAACCGACCTACCTTTGTATCAAGCTTGCCAGACAGTGAGTATCCACCGTTAGCTTATTTATACCGTCACAAATAGGGAAGACATTATTTCGTAGCTACCATAACACTTGCACCGATCGTGTGGATAAACAGTTACAGGAGTGGAACACAAAAACATATCGAAATGGATTCATGCAAGGGTGAAGTAACGAGTAGTACTCCACTTTTGTTCATTGTCCAGTAAATGTTGACATAATATGCTTAAGCAACCCGACAAGATGTTTTCAAAAGCGACAACCGTTGGAATCAATCATTACCAACCGACCAGGCGTTAGCAAAAACTGACTTAATTGGGATACCACTATGGGGTGTGTAATTACCGTCTTCGAATTTCAATATCATTATACTTGGGAAACCTTATCAATACATCCTTAATGTGTTCGTATGCATAGTCTGTTAGGACTGACAACTGGATTATCACGACCTCATAATGACTAGCTAGGGATCACCAGCAGCATAATGGCCGCAACAGTGTACTGAAACATTTTAAGAGAAATTCTATCAGGAGGAATCTCAGATTAAAAACAGAATACCCAATTGCGAAAAAATCTGAGCTTCGACTGGATTCGAATCAGTGACATAAACATGTCCAGACGCAACAAGTGCTCTACCAAGTAAGCTACGGTATGGTTTCGTAGCTCAACTGGTGGAGCACTCAGCATGCCGTTTTTGTCACTGGTTCCACATGTTTTGCAATTGGGTTGATTCCAAATTAGCAAATTCGCCAAACCACTTATCGGCAGAAGAAAAGTGACCGGAAGCGTTAGTAATCACACGAGTACGGGCGTATCATTAAACGTGACAAGCTGTCATATCGGACAGCGCTTTCAACCAGCAACTTGAGGGTGACTAAGGAGCCTCCAATTTAGCAGACGGCATCCACCAACCTCGCCTAACAGAGCGGTCAAGATTTAAAAAATTGGTGATCACGTCAAGATTGGATCACCTCACAAATCTGTCCAGCTGCTGGTGGCTTCGACGGATAATGTATTCACTGCATTGGTGACCTAACTGGCAGATCAGTAGACTATACTGATAATATTTGAACCGACGACTTACCCCCGGTTTCCTAATGTGTGCTTAGAATTCCAAAGCATGATCACCGTCATCAATAGCAATATGCCCCCCACCGATTGCTAATTGTAATATACCTGCGATAAGAACAAACCATTGTTTAAAAAACGAGGCGAGTAATTTTCTGAAATCCCATGTTTAAATCCAAACCATCAACACCAAAATGTACAAACCCTCCAAACAAACAACCGAGCGAACGGTGAAGGTAAGAGGGTGTTCGTAGGACGATCTTCTTGCGGCCTGCACTGCCTTGTTTCACACTATAGCCCCTGAACACTAAGGTACGTGTGGTCCAAAGCGTTGCATGGCTGCAAGTATAGATGTGTTACACGAGCTGGAAACTTAACTTCAAACCAGAATTTTAAAAGGAGGGAAACAATCACAAAAATGCTGTTGTTACGTTACCTGGCTATTACATGCCGTCGGGACAGACCGTATCAAGACGGATAAGACGAACCTTACTAATCGACGGCTACCGGGATGTATCAAACTTCGAGCGGCGGTATAACCACTACCACAGAAAAACGCGCACTCGGGAACCCTCGGGATGCGCGATACAGAAGAACAAAATTCCAGGCAAATATACCAGAAACTGAGTGTTTTTCACACAGAGACTATCAGTAGCTGAGTAACACCGTGAGGCGACCAATCAACGAAGTCATCATAAAATATGGAGGCCTGACTACTTTGTTGGGTAAAATGAGCAGGTGCCATCGGCTCGGTTGAGGTCTTCGTGGTCGATCAAATAGCTCGTTAAAGTACTACCTGAGATAAAAACTTGCCACAGTCGATTGCGCGCCTGCATCCGTTAAGTTTTTAGTCCTTTTATTCCGGCTAATTTCATCAAAAAATTCCTCTGCTTTCAATAGATTCTCTCTTCTAAGAAAGTTCAAGTCGTAGTTGCAGTGAACGGCTGCTCAAGCTACTGTGCCTTGTGATGATGCCCATGGACGCTATGAACAAATGAATAGACGGCTAAAAACTGGCTGACTACTCACGTGTTGTCGAGGCCGTCACATCGTAGACTGAAAGCTTCAAGCGATTATTCGCAGTGAGCAAATAGGTGCCCCAATCGGTTTTGCTCAAGTCCACACAGCGCACAATGTGATCTTCCACGATGGACAAAATCTGTTGACCAGACGTAGTGTCCCACAGCTTGGCGGTGAAATCCGCCGCCCCGGTGGCCGCTTTGCTGGCATGCGCGTCTAAAACACATGACCAAATTGCACCTTGATGACCGAGGAAAGATCCGATCCAATCGCCCGTATCCCCTCGTCGGAGAATCGCTCTGCCATCTGTAATTCGAGTGAGGGAAATGGAATGACTACTTCAAAAATGCCAAAAGGGTTCGATGATAACACGCTAGGTCAAATATCACCAGTAACACAAAAAGGATAGGCACTGAACGTTCAACGAACAATCAATTCGCGCAAAAATTTCCAGTGTAGTCATGATAAATACTGTGTAGCGAACAAGCCCGTTTTCAGTGATTTATCATCATTGAAAACGAGCTTGTTCGCTACACAGTATTTTTCATGATTACACTGGAAATTTTCGATCGGATTAAGTAAGCCAAAGGCCCTATTGCGCTGCGAGAACTTAATAAGTGCATTAAGTTCAGCGCAAGACTGGCTGAAGCGAAAGCTACTATTTAGTTTTCTTGATAAATGCATGGACACTTGTGAATACCCGAAGTACTATTGGAGTATCTTACGGAGAAATCGGATCACAATAACTGCGACCTCATTACAACGCCAAGCACTTAATGAACTGGACACCACATGCAGTTTGCTCGGTGAATTAGAAATTAATCTTGCAAAGGCGCTACTCGCTCTCGATCGATTGACACCCGAGGAACGGTACGATTTTGAGGCTTATTCCGCACTGGTTGCAATGAAACGGGGCGAAAAAAAGCTGGACTTACTACTCAAACAGATCAATCCAACGAAGCCTTCCTCGGAGTTTCCAATTAATCCGGAACGGTACGTCCACAATTTTTCTTCTCTGAATCTGGACAAAGTATTACTCGAAGTGTTATCACTAGGCCCTAAGTTTTGTTGTCCACAGCGCACAACTAGGCAGTTGGACTTAGAGGTGCAATTTGAGAATTTGTATGCACAGGCGTCTGATCTCGATCCTACCTCGATGGTAGATGCGGAGCAACTGAAATCTACGCTAGTGAATTCCTGCTATCAGTACTTATGCCGTAGTCCGGCCTCAAAACAGTTTCTTACGAGGGAACAACTCTTGGCGGTGAAAGTTTTGAGAAGAAATGAGAACATCTTAATTTCGAAGCCTGATAAGGATGTTGGTATCGTACTGCTTAACAAAGCAGATTATATTAACAAAATGTGCACCATATTAGAAGATCGGGCCAAGTTTCAGAAAATAGCTAGTGAAAACGATAAGACCCCTCAGATCGAGAAAGCAATATCGAAGTCCTTACGTTGTTTAAAACAGAGGGGAATTATTGATTCCGCTACATTTGAAAGAATTCGACCCACCGGAACCATGATTCCCAGGCAGTATGGATTACCCAAATTTCACAAAATTGGGATACCGCTCAGACCAATTTTGGATATGTCTAACTTTCCATACCACTCACTAGCCAAATGGTTATCATAATTACTAGACTCCGTCAGGCGGAAACTCTCGACCCACAACTTACGCGACTTATTTGATCTGGTGAATAAAATTAAAGATATCAACTTGAGTGGATAGTCGATGTTCTCTCGACGTCGCATCCTTACTTACGAACGTCCCGCTAAGGGAGACTATAGATTATCTATGTGAGTATATCGAGGGTTCTGACATAGATATTCAGATACCACCGGCAGAACTCAAACAGTTACTCTATCTGTGCACTTACAACGTGCAGTTTAAATTCAACGAAGAAATTTATCGACAGAAGGACGGTGTCGCAATGGGATCGCCGGTGGGACCACTGTTTGCAGATGATTTCATGGCGAAGTTAGAAAACTAACTAAGCTCAGCGATAGACCAATGTAGTTTTTATAAGAGGTACGTGGGCAACAACCTTTGCGTACTCGATAACAACGTAGATCCGACTGATATATTGGCTAAATTCAACGCCGCGCACCCAAATTTACAATTCTCGTTGGAGACCGAAACAAATAATCAATTAAGCTTTTTGGATGTACGTTTGCGTCGCCGCGTGAATGGCTCAATTCAACTCGCGATATACAGAAAAGGCACGTGGAATGGTCAGTACATTCAATTCAATAGTTTTGTACCACTCGCCCTGAAAAGAAACCTAATCAACTGTTTGACGGACAGGGCTGTAAGAATTTGCATGAATGATACTATAGCCGAAGAATTGACTTTTATACGTATTCATACAAAATTGCTACCCGGAAAGGTTCACAGACAACAATAACAGAGTGAAAGGGACCAGCTGTATCAAGCGAAAAAGAAAGCTGTACACATCGGATTACCCTTCAAGGGTGACACGCTAGCTGAAACTATCGCACGTAGACTCACAAGGGCAGTTAGTGCAACATTTTACGCTGCTAAATTACGTGTCCACTTCACATCCAATCCGACTTTGTGCCCACGCCTAAAAGACAAAGTGCCTGTTTCTGCAGCCTCATTCACTTGTTCCTGTGGAACCAGTTATGTTGGCCGCACGACCAGACGCCTATCTGAACGAGTCTGGGAACACCACTCAGTTTGGTTCACCAGTGGAATAACGAAATCTGTCAACAGTGCCATACTATCGCACCTGGTGGATTCGAATCACTCTGTCAGTGTGACGGAAGCATTTCGTCCAATCTACCGACTTAAAGCCAGCCAGTTAAGGGCAGTGAGGCGTAGGATTCTGTCCACAGCCGAAGCTATTGGAATTCGTCTGTACAACCCAACCCTGTGCGCCCAGAAACGTTTTGTTCGGACTTTGGATCTGCCATGGCCAACCTGTTAGCCTGTCGACCCACTGTTCAAGTGGGTACTTGATTGCAGCGTGACATTGAACTGACTGACCTGATTAACCACCCGTTCCCCATTTACCCCCTTTAATGATTCCCCTGTAAAATTCGTGGTATAAATGTGATGTAATTAGCCTGATGATGAATCACTGAAAACGAGCGTGTTCGCTACGCAGAACAACCAATTCGACAAACAACTCTGGAGTTCTTTCAGACGAATCTCTATGCTTGGATCTCAGGTTAGCTCAAACAAATGAGAGTATAAAACCATGAAATCACGATTGAACTGACACAAGAATGAGCAAGGCATAAGGAAACTTATTTCCTGTATTAATACTGACCGACGGACTACACTCACACCCTTAATAGGGAACCACGTAAAACAAACAGAACACAGGGTTCAAACTTTTGACACATTAGTTTCCCTAGTTGTTGCACTTCCTTTTGCTCATGGGCTGAAATCGACCAACCCTTTTGTGGTTGGCCTACAAACCAGCAAGCATCCATCATAGCCCCAGAAGGGGTTGAGAAAGGGTTTTGCTCACAGCTGGGCCCAGTGACTATCAGCGAAGTGACGGACAGTTGTTTCGACGTACTTAGGTCTCATCAGCACTATGCACGACGGAGAGTCGAACCCATGATCTGCGAAACAAGCGGCAGATTGTAGTCTAAATATTTATACACTAGACCACGAAGTCACGGTCACCGGGGTTGCAGGAAGATGTATGAATTAGCTGTCTTAGCTGTAACGCTTCCTTTCGATCACAGGCAGAAATCGATCAGCCGTTTTAGTGGTTGGCTTGCAAACGAGCAAGGATCCACCTAATAAATACCAACGCACCTTCTTGTAACCTTAGTTACTGTGACCTCGTCGTCTAGTGGAAGAGTGATTGGACTACAACCTGCTGCTTATTCACAGGTCGTGGGTTTGATTCTTCAGCATGTGTGCTGCTGATAAGACCCAAATAGGTCGAAACGGCTGTCAGTCAATTCGCTGATGGTCACTGAGACCAACTGCTTTAAAGCACTCCTTAATAAATTTTCACACCAACTGGAAACGCATCTTCCCGTTTGCTGAGGCTTTGGCTAGCAAATGTGTGTATTTATAAAGTGTGTTGACGCCGCGGCTACCTTGGTAACCATCATTCATTCCTGTATTCGGCATTATCGTATTCGTTTGTCCAATCCCTTAAGTCATGACTTTTGTCCTGTGGAACTTTAACTCAATGTTTCAATTGATCACATCTCCATGTGTGATCAACATGTATGAAGTGTTACTCCCTGTCTGCTCAATGTCATGTTCAAAAACCTTGTAATAATTTCACATGCAATCAAAAAGTTATTACATATGATGACACGTGTGAACTATAATATGCGCATACAAAATGCCCCAATTTTGTCCGAAGAGCTAACAAAAACCTGATCAGGACTAATGACGTCCAAGTCAACTGCCGTTAAGTATGTCGATGCAATTACAGCGCAACGTCGTTCAATAAGGCGAGATCATTACCGTCCAGTTCGCACGTTCCTACGCCACTCGTGAGTTTGCGTTCATCAACCGTAATTCCAGTCTGAAACGCGGCAAGATTTCTACTTAAACGTCGTGTGCACCTCTGCCTGGTTCTGCACGTTTTTCTGACGTTAACTGTTATGGATTTTCGCCCGTAAGCTTTTCCGTTGTTCCGATTTTGTTGTGTTAACGCGTTCGATCTTTCATACCATCCACGATCCATCCCGTTACAGGCTTTGATCATATCGCGGCGCCGTGTTGGGATATTTCAGTGTGTTGGAAGAATCACGTCTCCAAGTTGGTCATCCATCATAAATTGTCAACTTGCACACGTTATGAGAAGAGTCCCAACAGTTGCAACTAACGCGGAAACTGCACACGCGGCGTTCAAAAGATTTACCATCAGTGCGACTCGATTTAACAATGCACATGTCAAA
This sequence comes from Paragonimus skrjabini miyazakii, assembly GCA_014338405.1. Taxonomy (NCBI): domain Eukaryota; kingdom Metazoa; phylum Platyhelminthes; class Trematoda; order Plagiorchiida; family Troglotrematidae; genus Paragonimus; species Paragonimus skrjabini miyazakii. The sequence goes on from JTDE01004954.1 coordinate 32,631, forward strand.
CTTAATCGTTTAACTTGGTCAGCCCAGTTAGAACTTCGGCAAAACAACTGTGTACTACGATCTCAACCGCGTACTACACAGCTGTTAGAAAGATGACCGACAATAGTTCTGAAAGGTATTTCACCATCTTCATTGCCAAAACCGACAATGTGGCGGTGGCTGACGATTAACCACCACTCGACCATGAGCAAATGATATGAATAACGATAGGATAAAGAATGTGAACTAGGCTTGATCCACAAAAACCTTACGACTAAACCAAAAGTTAAAAGAATCAACGTCTCGCAAGAAAACGAGTGACAAATAAGACCAGGGAGGCATCTACAGCTCAGGTGTATTGTGGCTGGCTTCAGTAAACTTATCAACTTAGCTAGCAAATAATATTCCAGCAAATGAATCCGACTAACCACCATTTCTCCGAACTTGTTCAACTTGAAATAGAAGAATAATCCAAAACTCCTAACGAACTATCGGCGCTTACATTTCCCCCCATTAAGTTATTGACTGGCTATCTTGCATTTTGAACCAGTGATCTGGGGAGCCGCAGTGTATAACCTGGCAAACGACCAGTTGGTATTTGTGCTGTGTGGCATAACTTTCAGGACTTGTTTTAAAGAACCTTTTTGATCCTGCTGATCAAAAAGCCGCCCTCTCAGGTCATCTTTCCTTACCCGCTGATGACATCCAATGAGGACAAGCATCGATTAACAAAAGTTCGGTGTACGAGATCTCCAAAACTCAGACCGGTCGTGTACAAACACTGTTACCCCTACCACAGTTAGACAACGAAAGTCAACTTCAACATGATCAAACTCTAAAAGAGAAGCGCTAAACTAAAACAATGCCAAGGGGTGAGTAACTCTGTTGGAATTTGGAAACCATGGTTTCCAGTGTCGCAGCCCACGATAAGCTACGGACATGCTGAAGACCTTATCATCAGCATCATCATAATCATCATCATCATAGACAGAAATACATCAGTGGTTCACACTGATGCTTACCTGCCACACAACCATGAAGAAGAAGAAACAAACCTTGTTTAGGAAGAGAGAAGAAAAAAGGGAGAGGGGAGGGGACCCAATCAATAAAAAATAGCAACGTCTACATTCAAACATACAACATCAAGGCGCCTACACCTTGCAAACAAACAACCGAGCTGTAAGCGAAAGTAAGACCTCATCATCAAAACAGCTTCCTTACGGCTTTCACTGCCCCGCGTCATTAAGTGCACTCACTCCACAGACAACTCGGCCAAACAACGACAACATTCACGCCACTGAGCTCGGTTAGCCGCCATCTCACCTAACGTCTCAAGCCACCGACTCTCTTAGTCGCGAGGGCTCCAGCCCAGGAGACGAACCCGATCTGCATTGACTAACCCCTTCGTGAACGATTTCGTTCGTCTACGCCAGATCATTATTTGTCCACCTCGCACCTTACACCAATCGACCACAGCGTCGGCAAGCAGTGCTCGGACCTTATCATAGAGGACCGTTAATTATTTTGTTGAGACGCAGGGACTAAAACGAAATCCTAATGTATCCAAGAGTAGTCGGCAAAACAGGACTATTCTTCGCGTTCACTAACTTGTCGCGCCAGAAGTTGAGGATGCACGAATTTCATCACCAGAAGAGGTGATACCATCGGTACCATGGTCGTTGATTCCAGTCCATTCCTTCTCTATCCTTTCGTGAAACTAATCCATGCTATAGTTCTCTACCAGCTACCAGACTACCATTTTGAGAAAAAAAGCGTTCCTATGCATCGATTTATCTTCTGGTCTCACCTCCACTTGCTTGTTTATTATAGAAGCATATTATAGAAGCATATTCATGGAACAATGGAAAGCCTACTGCGTCCCCAGCTTAGCTGAAACAATCGATCAATGAAACCACTGCTCTAGAATCCCTACTGCATTTCTGAAATCCTTTGCAGCTCAGCAATCAAGCAAGCTGAATGGGCTAACAAATTACCTAACACCCTCCGTCCACGAATAGAATTTAATACGTAAAATATTTTATTTCCCAATCCACCAGAAGCTAACCAACTGCGACAATGACAGTTGTAGAAAGCCATGTTAAACTTTCAAACTGCCGCTGATATCGTAAAAGTTCTAGGGACGCCAGGTCACATCCCCACCTGCCAACTGTGGATCAACAAACATTAGTCTTATATGTTCCACTCGTGCTTTATCGCCAAAACCTCGTAAAAGCGATCGCACTAAACAGTGGCTACTCTTATGGCTTCAGAAGATACATATCGCAATCCAAATTCCCCCGAAGACACAACCGGTCAAACCTGCAGCAAGAACGGTCATTTCCAGAAAGTCTGTTGACCATACATATTTTCGACACTGGTTACCAGCCGTAAACTCCGTTCTGTCTTCTATGAAAGCAGCCATTGCACCGAACTGTGCAAATGATTTCGGTGGTTCCTGAGTGGTCAGCACTTGCAGAATATTCTTCGTGGACACTGAAAGTTCAGAGAGCCACACCTCTGCTTACAAATAACCACAGCACTCACCGAATTGTTAAACACCACACAGAGGAAACTCTTGTCAAACTGAAAAACGCTATGTACAATAGTGCAAAACTGGATGGGAACGTTCTACTCAGGCATGGTTTTCTCAAATTGCACGAACCTGACTAATTCCGTTATTTTGACGTGGTGGTCAGGCTTGTGCATCGCATCGATCCGGAGGGCCATGCCGATTGGGACTTCGGTTCTACCACGTAAAACCATGCAAGACAGATCAAAGGGAAGTAGTCAGACGGGAAGCATCTGCACTTATAAGGCACAACTATTTTCATAGTTGCTGTATTGCTGTTTTTTGAGGAGGGCTATAAAAAGTGCCCTTGGAGCATCGATCGTCACAGGCAGCCGACAGTCGTAGTCTTTTTAGACCTAAAGGCTACCCTCGATTAGGTGGCTCGTAACTCATTTGAACCTTCTTTTTGCAATAGAGTTTCAGGGAAATATGTGAATCTGTTGACATCAATGTATGCTCACACTGCAAACAGGGTGAGAATTTATGGACAACTATCTTGGATGTTCACCACGTTTAGTGGTGTTGTCATGGACGACAATCTGGAAAGTGTGCTCCAAAAATCTGAGTTTGGTGTTGATTTTCTTCCTGGTACTAACTTAAGAGGTATGGAGTATGGGGCTGGCATTATCTTGCTCAACCTCTCTACCAAAGATATGCAGACCACACTGAACAAGGTGAGTGACCGGGATAGTTCGTATGAAATGTGCATCCCACCTTTAAAGGGTAAAATGCTGTTACAAGAATGGGGCATTTCCACTTCCAAGTTCTTCATTGCAGACAATCCCGCTTGACAATGGGAGCTATTTCATATACTTGGGAACAACATTATCTCGTCAGCCAACAATATTGTTGATGAGATACCAACTAAAGTAACGAAGGCACGTGCTGCTTTTACCAACCTGTCACCTTTGACGTTGAAACGAAGGGTGCATAATGCCTGTGTGCGTTCCGCTTCGCTTTATGGTCCGGAAAACTTGCCCGCTCGTGAAGAAGACACCAACAGATAAACTCTATTTGACCATCACTGTCTTCATTAATTTGTCCACGTTTAGTGAGATAGTCGCGCAAACAACACGGTCGTCTCCAAGTGCGTAGTGCAGGACGCTTCCGGCACGAGATCAGTTGGTCTTACTGCACAACCTGCAATGGTTGGGTCACGTACTCCGCATACGAGCTGTGCGTTTTGCTCACCAAGCATTGTTTACTGAAACCAGCAACAGCTGGGTAAAACTGCAGAGAGGTCAAACAACGGCATGATCATGTAATATCAGCATGCATGCGTAATTACGCATGCTTTGAGCATTCTGTTGAGTAAAATGGGAAGGTGTCACACACCAGATAATGGACCTAGTGGCCACTCAAATTGTTGGTCAGAAACGCTATCGTAACGTACGGCAGTTGATAGCGTGCTTGCATTCATAACATTTCTGGTTCTTCCGCTTGACCTTGTTTCAAGCATTATCATTTTGATAAGCGGCCTCTTATGGGTTATTTCACGTCATAATGTTTGCGACAGTTTGCATCAATTCTGTCACATTAACTTCGGTAGAAGAGATAACAAAATAGTTTGCTTCTTAACAAACTGCTGGTAAGATCACATGAAAAATTTAATAAAACTTTCGCTTATTTCGTCAATCTCAACGCACAGGATATGATGCCGCCGACAAGAAACCATAGACCTCTACAAAGTCGGCAAGTTACAACATAGCTCCGGATGAACATTTAAAAGTGCACTGTTAGAATGCTTCCCTACTATTCCCACAGGGTTGTTTATTAACAACAATATGTTTTTTTGGAGCATCAAGTTAAATCCTTTTTAGAATTTTAAGGTAAAAATGGAGACTCTTTCAGTCGTCACTGTAGGACACGCCAAACCCGTGTTCGTGAAAACAGACAATTCGGAGTTAGCGATGAGGAGCCATAATGGAAGAAGTTCAATTCAGTCGTTCAAAAACAGCCTATGTCGTTGGAGAAGCCGGTGAAAATGACGTGATTATTTTCAAAATAACTGTGAAAACTATTAGCAATTAGTGACGTGGTGTTTTTACTCACGATAGCGAGCAGAAAGGGAGAAAACAGAAATGGCAGAGTTGGGCGATACATGACACGTCGTCTGCCATTATAGAAGTAACCATGCAAATGATGCTGTTGTTCAACACAACACGCATGAGAGATCCACGTATTAATGTACCATCCCGGGATTATCCGCATGATGTACTTTGTTATATATAAAAAATCGCTCATTCTCAGTAGATGACACCAAAAGTATCGGAGCATAATATTGGGTTTACAACAAGACAAACCCAAAGTATATTTGGCTCCATTTTTACCACGAGTGCATATTGGCGAGGTGTACCGGCGTGGGCAAATCAAAGATATATTGGGTTATACTGGATGGTGTGATGAACATACTGACAGTTACTCAAGCCAGGTAGGTCAGATGAAATGCAGTCTTCTGGTACTTCAAACTGAGAACTGGAAGAAAGCTGGCAACCCTTTCCGAGAAAAGTGGTACCAGTTTTAGTACACTGTCACTCACTCGTCGCCTTGCGGTACAGGCTTTTGATACAAAGGCTATGGTTGATAACCCAACTCTTCTGTTTAGTTCTCAGCGTCCTAGCAGTGTCTCAGCCCACTAACAATCAAAATATTCACAATACCACTAATTCCATACTGCATCAGTAATCTTGTAGTATAAACCAGGTAACTGTGTTGCATATGGTAGGCAAGGTACATAGACGAAAATGCGTTACTGTTGACCCCACCTCACCATCTTATCATATTCAGCTCTCAGGCACCTCCCGACCCCATTTCCAGTGGTTATCGTAAAGGTTTCACAACAGTACCTATAGCAAGGTTGTCCCGGTAAACCACATTCCATACTACTCAGCCTCAGGCCTCCCTCTACTCTTACCTAAATCGAGAAAGCGAATCAATATAGGTGCTTTCAATGTTCACACTCTAAAACAGATAGGTCAACAGGCCGCCCTCGCATGAATGTCAGATGCGTTGAATGTCGGTGTTTGCTGTATTTCAGAGACTAGAATCCGGGACAGTAGTCAGTGTTTGGAACTAACATCACTCGCACTATCTACCCGATAATGGTTATACACTACGAGTGAATTCATTGCCGCCCCTACCGGTCAGGCTGAAGTAGATAGTCCTCAATATTGACGGCCGCAGCCGCACTGGTAGATTGGATTCCTGTTAACTACAGACTTTATGTCGTCCGCTTGGTGAATTCTACGAACGTCGGCTACAAACACAAAACTATCAGAAATCTTTCATTGTACCTGTTTATGTTCCAATTGACTGTAACGACGTAGCATCACATCGCTGGGATAATGGCGGGTGGCTGTTGCAATTGTGTGCCAAACACAATTATTTCTAGCCAACACTAGATTCAAACGTCGTGTGCACCATTGTTGTACTTGGCACTTTCCTCCGAATTAAACCCGGTTGAAAATAGATCGGACAGCCGTTAGTTATAGGTGAAGTGGTACCATCCAGGACTGTCTTATAGGGACAAATAGTTGGATTCATACCATACGTTGGTAGGTTGTCGTCTAGTTCTTATTTCCGCTAGGCAACCACCCCACGGATCACAACTGCCAGTTGCCAAGAAACTGGCCAGGCCGTTGGCAAAGCATAAATATCAAAAAAGATTAAAATGTAGGCTTATTAAATCAAACCACGACGATCGCAGCAGTTGCTGGACCCAAATCCTAGGCCATTCAAGGGGCAGGTACCGTAGTATGCAACACGGAGATTTGTGGGTTAAGCAGACACTGAATCTCAGAGAGGATCCTAAAGTTTTTATATGTCGGACGGAATAATCTTCATGGCAGTTTACATAACATGTTAAGGTGGAAGGTCCGTAAGAAGCTCGAATGTAGCTTGATCGCCGCTAACGGGACTTGATTCACTGGGAAAGTTAGGAAAATGGAAATTGATTTTGCCTTAGACAACATCAGCACTCTTCAACGTTATCCATATTATCGACCCAGAGCGTCCGTTTGTCAGTGGAATTATCAGCGAGACAGACGGCACACTCATCTACAATAAGTCCAGAAGATCAGAGAGCTGAATGGAACGCTTTGAGGACCAACCTAGTCGGTCACCAACATCTACTGACAATAGACTTGTGACGTAATAGTAGCTAGAACCAGTTAGTTAGGGTCCCCTACAAAAACTGAGACCCGCTGTTACATTTCAGCTTTCAAACGCAACAGGGCTGTTGATCTAGAAGACCTCGTGCCTGAACTTCTCAAAGAAGATGGATACCGTTCGTATAGGTCTTTACATGGATGGTTTAACTTGTCCGGACGATGGAAAACATCCCTTTCTACTGGGGTTACTCGATAATAGTGCTTACATTCAAGAAAGATGTTAGCGACCCTTGCGAAAAAATCACAAGGAGGATTAGCTAGGCCTCCTCCACATCATCATCAACATCATAGCAGCCATCAGCCTGATCAGAAGGTACTGTGGCTTGGGCCGCCGCTCGGCTCAACAGTAACATGGAGTATCCTAGAAAAAAACGTTACCATTTTTAGCTTTCAGACGTAGTCGTGCGTATTACAGCTTGGACTGCCGTTGCACCTGACAACAGTGGATTTAAATTTGGATAATAAAGTTATGGAAGTTGTTGGGCGGTTTGCGTACTTAGGAAGTTGCTTCACAAGCGGCAAAAGTATAGGGAATAATACGGAACCTCGTATTTTCAGGGCCAGGGTGGTGTTTGATAATCGAAAACATCTCTGGCGATAGGGAGACATCTCTCTGGAGCCAAAGGGTCGCGTACAAAAAGTGACTATGAGGACTGTGGTAGTCTACAGCTGTGAAACTTGGCTGCCTAGAGTAGACGTCAAGTATCTTCAAGCATTTGACCACCCACGTCTGTGCTTGACCGCTTGTATCGCACGGTGCCCAATGATAGACAACAAGGAGGGGGGCTAAGAAGAGGGTATTTGGAAATTAGTGCAAAGCGAGTTACTTCGTCCAACCGTTAAGTATGCACAGACAGATGGTCAGGTAATGTACCAAGTATGCCAGCTAGTTGTCTTCCATATCGGGCATTGCTCAGAAAAGCCGCGGTCGACATGCGAGTTGGACAGATGATCATCCAGCGTAAAGGAATACAGTAATTCCGAATAGAGTTGAAAGCTCAAATACAGACATAATTACTTATAAGTAGTATAGCAGATTCCATAATTGATATGAAACCCAATTGCGTTAGGTCTGGGCTTCGGTTGAATTTGAACCAGCGACAGAAAAAACACGTCCAAACGTGACAAGCGCTTTCTCAGTCGAGCCGCGAAGCAACGCCAAGAACCCAGAAATTTTCCATTTGGCTTCGGTTACCCGCCTAGTTCAGTCATATGGAAACCACCAAATGATCGATCGGATTCCCTGCCGAAGGAGGCTTTCTCGAACAGTCCACGTTTTTAAGCAGTGGAATCGTATTAAGTATCGTGAATATGCCGGTTTAGTCATGAGGGAAAAAACGCGTAGCAAACAAGCACGGGAAACAAGTTTGTTTGCTACGCGTACTGTATTGCTTGTGAGCAATGCGGCAGATATTATAACTTGGATCGGACAGTTAATTTTAGCGCTTAGGTCCTCTTCATTCGTTTTCTTTTTAATTCCTAGTTGCGGCTTGCTCTCTTCCTGACGGAAGTTAGGCATCAGTGCGAACCATGCGTGTATTGTCTTCAACGAAGATGTGGTACAGTTTGGAAAACCCACGATACCTGTTGCTCGTGATGGTTGCCTGCTGGCAACTTCGGCGAGTAAGTACGGTTTCCATTTGCACTTGGACGCCCCGACACGAAATCTACAATCCAGTATGGCCTTAACTTTTCGCCACATTCGGCGAGCCTTCTTATATCTAATCAGATGGCAGATTTTCATTTACGTCTGATGGGTTAGAAAAATATTTCACCTGAAAAGAAAGGCAAGAATTCGAACGATGCTCTAAAATATACACGATAGTTGATGGAACGTTACAGAATTCGGCCTCATTTACGATAGCGAAATACTGTCCTGTCCCATATAATCCTTCCCCTCTTTGCACAATCAAGAAATGTATTCCTATAAAAGACACTTCAATCACCGTCTCCACGTCAGTCTGTAAAATCGCTGGTGACATGTCAACGAGGTTGGCAAAAGCGAGTTGACTTTGTTAATCTGCATCGACTGTGACGTCGGAAAGACGAGCGGCTGTCGTTGAAGGGAAGGGTATAAAATGCTTGTGTATGTTCTGTCTACTGTATGGTTCAGAAAAGTGACAATGAAGATATTAACAGACTTTCTGTGTTTAACCATCGTTTTCTCCGCCAATTAGTTTACATCAAGTGGACTGATCGCGTGAGAAACATGGCTGTCCAACGGATCGTATTCTGGGACGCTCGAGAGGCGCGATCAATTGACCAACGAATTGCGTTGCAAAGTCTGCGATGTTTGGGTCACGTACTTCATATGCTAGCTGAGCGTCTACCGTACCGAGCATTATCTACTAAAACCGCTGATAGTTGGATGAAACTGTATGGTGGACATGTAACAACGCGATCACGAAATATGAAGACCCTGACTACTCCATTGAACTAAGTGGGTAGGCGTCGCTTGCCTGGCTAGGGTCCTCGTGATCATTTAAATCGCCGGTTAGAAACACTATCCAAAATGGTGGTTTGCCGCAGTCAATGGTGTATCTGCATCCATACCATTTCTGGTTCTTCCGCCTAGTCTTTTATTATTACTATTATCATTATTCTGTAGCCCTTTCAGTAACATTTCTTTATCTAGGATATTCCACATCACCGTTGAGGTGAGCAGTGGTCAGTGCCACAGTACATTCTGGTCAGGCGCACTGCTGCTATAACGACGACGATGATGAACAATCACCAACGGAAGCCATCAAATAGTACATCTCCACCTAGTTGCCATAGGATAACCAATCTACTTCTCCAGCAAAGAAGCGTGTGCACCTTCAGAAGATTGAGGAAGGGAGCCCGTTGAAGTGTAACTAAGGATACGTTGGTGCCCGACATTTATTCGAAAAACAGGAGACAAAGTGTATCTGCCAGTGAGCTCAAGCTTCGCACTGGAATCATGAGTTGTCAAATATAAAACTTCCCGATGTCAGTTGTTTATCAAACGGCCAATACCTGTCAGAGAACTGCTAGAAACCAACCAGCTGGTTGCAAGCAGCCCACATAGCAATCCTAACTTTACTCACAGAAACTTTGAAACGCACTGCAGAAGGCAACAGCGCATCCGTCTATATAACCTGAGAACCATCATGTGTACCGTAATCCCTAGCATTACACAACCTTCAGGAATTTAGTACACTCTTAACACGCGAACTGTTAAACCAAGGCCAACCTCGCACAGTAGGTCATGTAGAGTGGAATAATGTGATGTGGTCTACTCTCATTTATTCCTCAAAAGTTTGTGGCATACTGATCTCCAATGGTAATCACGCAACCGCGTTAAGACAAATTATTCTCGTGCTCCAATTTAGTCCACCCGACTGTGGTGGAATCACTTGCTGACACCAACCACATCAGTAAATAAATAAAATGATCGGTAAGTCAAACGACACCAAGTGAACAGTACTTGAACAGTGACACTTACAGAACAACTTCCGATATGTTAAGACAACAGAAGTTCTCTTGCAAGTCAACGATAAGTGACGGTGTTTGCTTGGAACAACTCAGTGAGAAGCAGAAAATAAAGCGACCATTTAGTATCCCATACTGTTGAACGCAGTAGACGGTACTGCAGTCTAATAGTGATTCAGAATCAATATATCCAGGAACTTTGATAGTAATAAATACGATGCGGATGAGCATAGAAAGAACGAAACTAGACTTTGGAGTGGATGTCATGTCAGTCGTCTAGAGGCTAACAACCGATGTCAGTCTGCACACAAAAATGAGACTTGCAGCTTACAACACATCTCTATTCTAAACAGATCACAACACTGCACGTTACGGATTCAAACTCCGACTACCTCGGCCACTCTTCTCTAGATCTGAACGGCTTGAGAATACAAAACCTTCACACACAACATAGTCTACTGTACATGAGCAAATACCTAGCAATGAAAAATATACAGACATGCACATCGGTACACAAGAGTACAGCACTTTGATGGACTAAAATTACAATGCGCAGGCACAGCAGAGTATAAACTACTTACCTTTAGCTGCCGTAATGAACAAGTATCCACAGTCGGTCTCCCCGCTGAAGTGTATATCCACAACAGGTCGTGAATGACCAGGGCAGCATATAGGGGCTTGTTTGATCGAAGGAGTCATTTGTCCGGTATGTAACGCGACAACAGCACGAGAGGTCACTTGGTGGATAAGGAGCGGAGGCAAATGTGGATAACCTCGATCTCAGCCCCGCAGCTACAACAGCAACAACACAGCTAAATAAACATGTATGACAGTTAAGGATTAAATTGGTCTACCGAAACACATGGCGTCGATATATCAGACAGGATAACGTCTACAACTAAAGATCTCCAGTAGCCTTTGATCTCCGGCCTAGAGAATGATCATCAGCCGTATGGCAATAAATTCTGGTCAAAACTGCTCTGGACGCTTCGGATGCAGCTAGCATATGACCTAACACGAAAAACGGCAAGGGAAACCTGGTGTTGTGGAAGATGAGATCAATCCACCGGAACTCGTGTCGAGGTCAAACAGTAAGCTTCCGCCCGACTCCAAAGCAGGTCATCATAGCACTGGGGGAAAATAATTGTTATACATTTATGAAAAGCAGCCAAGAAGTCAAAACATGCTCATATCCCTTCATAACTCAAGATATCTCAATATCACTTCCACTAGTACCGATGTGCATTTGAGATGGTACAAGAGAGTTCTCCGGGTTTCGACAGCAAACCGGGTCGCACGACCGATGTGCCTATTGTTAGGCAGACGAACACGAGGAATCGTTTGTTCTCATGACATGAAAGAATATAGGTCCACCGAGGGCAGAGAACCTGCACACCTGCGTCCGGTTGTCCAGGTCAACACATACGCGATGAGCGCGTGGGTTTATTCGCACGACCTAGAACGCATGCGGGTACCACCTCTGGCAAACCAATCGTCTGTCTGTGGGTTTGTGAGCAATTCACTCAGATGTAAGCTTCGGTCGTCGTCGCCCGATAGGTCAAGCAAGCCCTTCCTCAGGTGCTAAAGAAGCAGCCACCTGAGTAACTGTCTGATGGCTATCGTAACAGCCGAAAGCAGGACTTGAACACCCAAAGTAACCGATCGATCACGGTCTCCGAAAATAAGCAAATAGTGTCAGGAGAAAGTGGCAACTCACCACAGGTTCATTCTGGCTTTGGGTGATCTAGGCATAACCCAGGCGAGACAAACCGCCCCACGTGAATGATGTAGGGATTTACTGGCTACAGTACTAACAGAATAGTACGACCGAGTACAAACGAACTGCGGTGAACTGCGTATTAGAACTATGGTTGGACACCAGGAGAGGCTGATTACATATCAAAAGCTGTTAACCGGCAACAAATAATCAATCAAACAATCCACAATATAAACCTGCCATTAGATGCACACCATCAATCCGCTTCGTTTTATCAAAGTATCTGCTAAAGAACTGAACTAAACTGCAAGTTCCAATTAGGTCCAACACCCTTCGTATTTTTCTTCTCGTTCTATAAAGGCTTTTGTGAACCATGTTACATGCCTTATATATGTATACGTTGTCAATGACCTAACTGGGAATAAACTCCGTCCCGAAAACGCACATTTCTTCGAA
>JTDE01004955.1:56824-68782 GCA_014338405.1 Paragonimus skrjabini miyazakii
GGATGTATAGATCATATTTTTACCCTTCGTCAAATTTTGGAGCAGCGTCATGTGTACCGCCGGCGAACAATTGCCATATTTCTCGACTATAAAGTTGCGTACATTTCGGTGGATCGATCTACACTTTTAGAATCGCTTAAACGCAGGGATGTACCGACCAAGTACGTGAACATACTGTCGGCACTTTACTCCCATACTTCTGCTCAGGTTAGGGTTTACGGTGAGCTGTTTGCCAGTTTCAGCACCAGGAGCGGCGTTCGTCAAGGCTTTCCCTTTTCACCATTTTTGTTTAATTTCGTCATGGACGAAATATTGGAGCATTGTCTCCGGCACTCAAATGATGCCGGTGTGGACCTCCTACTTGGTGGAAGGCTGACTGATCTTGATTATGCTGACTCTTGTGTTGGTGTTTGACAACTTTCAAGCGGCACAGGCAACGCTGAATGCAATTTCACGTTCTGCTAAGTTCTTCGGAATGCGCTTTGCAGCCTCGAAATGCAAAGTACTTCTGCAAGTTTGTTGTGATTACGTAGGCTTAATGTTAGATAATGAAGTCATGGAAGTTGTTGACCGTATTTCCAAAGCTAGAGCGGTGTTCACTAATCTGAAGCACTTATACTGACAGAAAGGTATCTCTCTGAAGCTTAAGGGTTGCGTATATCAGACAACAGTGAGGGCTGTATTACTTTACGGTAGCGAAACCTGGCACCTCAGGATAGAGGACGTGAACCGTCTTCGAATGTTTGACTACCGATATCTGCGTTCAATCGCTCGTATCGGGTGGCACCAACGAGTGAGTAACGAGGTGGTTAGGAAGCGGGTGGTTGACACTAATTTTCAAACGAGTTCTTTCGTTCAGTTTTTACACTTGCACAGACTTAGATGGTTAGGTCATGTACTAAGGATGTCAGCTAGTCGTCTGTCGCACCGAGCACTGTTCGCCGCCGCTGAGGTCGATTGGTGCAAGGTGGACGAATGATGACCTGGCGTAGACAAGTGAAATCGTTTACGAAGTGGTTGGCTTCTGTAGCTCGGGTTCGTTTTGCGAGCTGGAGCCCTCGCGACTCAGAGTCGGTGGCTTCAGACGTTAACTGATATGGCTAACCGAGCTCAGTGGCATAAATGTTGTCGTTGTTTGGCCGAGTTGTCTGTGAATTGAGTGCACTTATTGATACGGGGCAGTGAATACCGTGAGGAAACTGTCTTGTTGATGACGCCTCATTTTGCCTGATAACTCGGTTGTTTGTTTGCAAGGTGTCTTGATGTTGTTTATTTGAATGTAGACGTAGCTATTTTTTAGTTGTTTGGTCCCCTCCTCTTCCCTTTTTCTCTTCTTTCTTCCTATACAGTGTTTGCTTCTTTTTCTTCATGGTTGTGTGGCAGTTGTGCATCAGTGTGAACCGCTGATGTATTTCTGTTTATGATGATACTGATACTGAATGTTTGAATATAGACGTAGCTATATTTGTTAGTTATTTTTCCTTCCCTCCCATTATTTTTATTCCGTCTTCTTATGCAAAGTCTTTTTTTCATGGTTGTGTGACAGTTAGGTATCATTGCGAACCATTGATGTATTGCTGTATGTGGTGGTGGTGATTCCTGCTGTTTGATTTAAAACGAATCTGTCGTGTACGTAATCCGAGATTTGTTTGGGCGTCTAGTTGAATTTGTTGGCTGTTGTAGTGTGATATACTTACGCTGGTATTTACTGAATGAAAAATCCTTTGCACGCTGTCGTCATTCGAGAGTTTATCAGATATAGTACATTGACTAAGTTGGAAGAAAACTAATCGTTTGACGCATACTCGCTGTAATTCGAACTCCATCTGATGCGCTATCTCGTGTTCTTTGTCTGATTTTCTGTTTCTCTTTCTCTGATCATTGTATCGTACACAGTGTAAAGTTTGCAGGACTACATCTTGCCGTCAGTATCAGGTAACTGTTATACTTTGAGGTTTGTCTCTGATTCGTTACCATAGCTGGCTGGCATTCCTTCCAGTGGGATATATTAATTTTGCGCGTTTTCCCGCAATTATTAAAGGCAGCTGACTTGAACTGCATAGTACGTCAATGTGCTTTAAAAGAAATGTTGTGTACCATGGAGCTTAAGGTCGCCTGGGAGGATAATTGCTGTTAGTGAGCGTATTTGAGTATGTGCTGTTAGGTCGTCTTACCGTTGACTATAAATTTGAAGACGTGTCAGGTTTGTGTGTTTCGATTAATCTTACCATCCATCTGTGGAAATTTCGTAGCATGCTGGATACAACTGAATAATATTTTTGGATTCACGAACTAATATCCTCTAGTTATTTTTTTCAATTACTGTTGTGTTATTAGAAGACAACTGAACATCCGTTGACTAAATACTGATAAGAGTTTGATATTTCACACAACCTGTTAGAAAATATGACGTCTAACCCTGTTCAGTGATGTGAGCGTTTCCATTGTTTGACTGGGTTAAATTTGTTACTCACATTTGCGATCGGGTTGATTGTTTAGACTCAAACATTGAAAATGTCTTATTTTATGAAATCTCAACCGTGCCCCTGGGATTGTTTTGCATGTGCATCAACCACTATCTTGTATGAAGATGATACGTGATGAACACGCGTTGTGTTATCAATTGGATCGTTGACTCGGTGTTTAGCTTGTTGCGTCCTGGCTTGCATGTGTCATTTCCCACTGATGTACTCAACTAATAACATGTGTATTTAGTCACAATGGTTGATGCATGTATCGATTTTGCGCTCTGGTGTTCACCGCTCGCCTGTGCATAAGACTTTTGTGTGCGCTTAATCTACCGGCTACACACTATCTCAACTATTTTTCTAAGTACCTTTTCAACTTACAAGGTATGATAATGATATTTTCAACTGATGTTGTCACACTGATCAATTTGATATATTTTGATGTTAAAGAAAAGG
Source organism: Paragonimus skrjabini miyazakii (assembly GCA_014338405.1). NCBI lineage: Eukaryota > Metazoa > Platyhelminthes > Trematoda > Plagiorchiida > Troglotrematidae > Paragonimus > Paragonimus skrjabini miyazakii. The sequence goes on from JTDE01004955.1 coordinate 59,749, forward strand.
TAATGCAATGACTGAAAAAAATGATAGAGCTGTAGGTATCGAATGAGCAGAAAGAAAATGTTCAGGGGTGGTAAATGATTGAGTCGAAAATTCATTCTTCCTTTATGCGCAGAAACTACACAATTACTCACAATCAAACAGACATTTTGTGCCCTTATAATCATTCAAGTTGGACCTGTCGACTGACCGAGGGTAATTGTGAGGAAAGTTTACTGAATGATGTAACTCAAGCCAAGAAACGCATACACTCCTTTGTGCAATTTGTACTCCAGGTTGAATGTAGTTTCAACTTCGATGAGTTCGAGCCGTATTTCAAGAATGATTGTCAGGCAGATCTATTGATGTGGGGTGGAGATCAGAGATAAATAGAATTCTTCTAGATATCTCATCTTACTAGATTACGAAGACGCAAGGTGAAGAAGCATCTTTCGGTGTACTCTTACGTCAGATATGGTAGCAAACGCTTGATTCCTGTGGGAAGTTACAGCACTCCATTAAGCTTGTCGGGTTAATTATGGTCTAAAGTCGGCCTTGTCCAAAGCCATGATTTCACGTCAACATTGTACACTTTGTTCACATAAATGGATATAAATGCTTTAGAATGAAACAGTTGTATTCCGTGTGCGACAGTAAGCCTCGCTTTATGGATCCACTCAAGTAATCCGATGTATTCGATCGCGTTCCTTTCGAGCTTGGCAAACGCCCAGTTTTGTTCCACTAGTTCGTGTGTTGGTCTGTTTCGTCACCCTTAGGTGTGCATTTTTTATCGCGGTTTATTAGATTACACCGGTTTTCAGTCCACACGCCAAACTCGTTCCACATCATTCTTCTGTTGTCTGACTAGTGTAATAAGGACTAAGATTCGAATTGTGCTGTTTATGGGCAGTCAGTTGAGCATGCGTGTTGAATTATCGGAGTAAATAAAAGGTCCGAAGAGCAGTCAAATGATAACTAATGCTTCTGTAACAAAAGTTGTGGACCGGCACTTTATCTTTCAAATTTAGAGTAATCACTGGTGAATGGGATTATCGGTCTGGCTGCGTTAAACGTTCTCTTGAGCGAACTAGTAAGTCGACAACTCATTTATGGTGATTTATTCGTTCGTTTGCGATTGTTCAGCAAACTACATAGGTCGTACGACTCGATACTTGTCTAGAAGAATCAGAGAACATCATCCAGCATGGATCGGGACAGGTGAGAGTAAATCAATCACGAGTGCCATCGTAGGTCATCCGACCGACAGCGATCAATCGTTCACTGTTATCAACAGGGTTCCACCGAACATGTCAAAACTCGTTCGCCAGCGAATGTTGGCCACCGCAGAGGCCATTGCGTAATCCAACCTTGTGTGGGCAGAAAAACTTTGTTTAATTACTTCAATTGCCTTGGCCATTAGCTGACTCACCCGATCGATATGTAGGCAGTTAACACCCAATCGGCGTCCACAAACAGATGGTTCAAATATTGGACCAATACCAAGTTTCGCATGTAACCGTTTTTAGTTTTATTTTCCTTTATAACTGTAACAGCCCGATGAGATTTTATCGAAAACATACGTTTGCTACACTTCGTGTTCTATGACTCATCACTATCTGTATCGTCCTACTCGCAAGCTCCCACGTCATGTGCGCGCTCGCTTTTATGAACCGGGATTCCAGTCCACAACACATCGGCGGTTTCCACTCACATATCGTGTGCACTTCTGCCTGGTTTGTGTGTGTGTGTGACCCACGCCTTCTGTCGTGGGTTTTTTGCTTGTCATTTCTCGTCCGACTTCGATGAGCTCTGTCTCATCCGGTCGCCTGTGTTGTCTGCAATTCGCTGGCTGTGGGTTTTGACCACATTTTACCGCTGCGCTGGGGTATTCCTCTGAGTGTTGGACTACTCGCGCCTCCGATTTGGTCATCCATCACATTGTCGGTTCGTTTTGTTTTGGATCTATTATTATGCGCCAATGAGTGCTCACATTTGTTGTTTCGTTAGATGGCTCGACTAGTTAAATAAACAATTATTGTACTACTCGTGTTCCTCACTCACGGCAATGGTTTCCTAGTTTATGCTCAATTTATCAGCTGCGGTTGTCATATTTTTAGATTTGTTTTGGTGTTTGACGATCTCTTCATAAGAGGATCTCTTCCTTCCCATGATTTATGTTGCTTCACAAGTATAACTGGTGATATGAACGAATATTATGGACAGCTGCCCTATTTCCCCAGGATCGATCGAACATTGATAGAGCTTGGTCGACATAACCGGAGTACGTCAAAACGACTCTGTCCTCCATCGCGTAAATGTTGCTGGAATAACTTGATTTTAATCACCCCCCGAAGGTAGGTCGGTCTGATCTAAAGTGAACGTCCTTTATTTCGCCCAGGTTGTGCAGCAAACAACTTTCATGTAGGCTGTATGCGATAGCTGATTGTAAATACGTTGTTTGTGACGCCAATATCGCGTCCGAGATGGAAACATTGCGTGCAGGCAAACAGTAAGAATATATGGTAGTATATACACTTACTGTATGACAGAATGGACTGTATAATTTCAAAAACATGCAAACCTAATCAAAAATAGTTTCACGATCCGACCCAGTCAAAATTGAATGGAATAAATTTACAGGCGAACTGTCCTTCCTAAAATGGTGAATCATTCAACCGCGTAAACTGCAAATACACATGGTGTCTGTGCGCTTACACATCCGATCACAATTTGCTACTAAGCTGGTTTTCGATGACTGTAAAAATCACGTTGGTAAAATCCAAGTTAACTGGAGTGCGCGTTCAGTAAGTCAAATTCCTGAGAACAATCAAGTGTAACGCGAATCGATCGGTTCGCCTAATACGTTTCAGAACAGAGGTTATGTTGCGATGGGGCTGCACTATACTGAGATATTTACCTGACAAGGCACAACGAAATGCTCTCGTAAGGTATCTCACGCAATAAGGCATTTTTGTTTTTTCTGTAGCTCATGAACACTCCAACTGTCACTATGACTTCTTATCCGCAGAGTTACTTATTACACCCTTCAATCCGTGCAAAAGGATCCAGTTCTTGAACGGAAAGCTGCAGGTTCTAGCTACGTTCTTGCTCTCGTCTGAATTCTCTTCCTTCTAACGGTTCCTACTCCGGTCACTTTTACAGTCTGTCGCCACTTACTGTGTTCTGATGCTGTAAATTCGTAAACTGCAGTGTTGTTCACGTCATGCTTATCAGCGTAACTTACGCTACCTTCGGATCTGAAATCAACGGCGTACTTATTGTGCAGGTGGCCTTTGAGGATTTAGATCACTCAGTTCAACCATCGCAATGCTTGACTCCTGGAGATATCCACTCTTTTGGGATTAGTCCTGACGACTAATATGAGGAAACAGTGACCCGTGAATGACTGCCAATCAGCAAGATTTGTCCCTCAGGAGCCCGTTAAATATGTGAACTAACTATTTCACTCGGAATAAACCACGGATGGAAGAGGTTGATGGTTTGAATTATGTGTTAACTTGTTGTCGAAGTAAATTAAGGTGGACTCTTAGATGAGGATTTTGTCCGGATGGGTTTGCCAAATTTCGTGATCCCAGGTCGTTTAATCAATGTAGGCCATTTTGAAAATTATAGTTGTCGTGCTGGTCCAGGCCAAACTCACGAATAATTTTGTATGTTGAATCAGCGAATCTTTTTTAGTGGTAGAATGAGCTCATCATTAAATGAATCAAGATCTAACTCTGACGGGAACGATCGCAGAACCACCGTTTCAACCTGAGTTGCACAAATTCCCTCCTTAAATTACTTGGGGGTTTTGTGGTCTGAACCTAAACCTGATCTTTCCACTTCATTTGCGGAGCTCACTGGCAGTCTTCACGTTCAATAAACATTCGACGTTTTAAACGTTGTTTACAACCTTGAGTCGCGATCTATTCCAATCTCCATGTCCCCTTACTGATTTGAACCGGAATACCCAAAATGATTTTTCACCCGATGTACATTCTCTGTTGCGTATCTGCCTTGACCGAAACCAATGTGGAATAAACTTCGGGCCTGTCTATCCAGAGCTTGAACTCTCCTAACCGAGATGCAGAATCACCGTGCCTATAGTCGAAGTACATTCCTACAACATGTTTGCTGACAAGTGGTCCAACGAATTTTTGCTAGCTCTACTCGGAGCTGTCATAGTGTTACTGGCTACCCGGAATTGTATTGCTTAGGAAATGCCCTCCTTCTTGTGTGCTTGATCGAACACACAAGTGCGTAGTAACTGATCATATTTGTGCACAATTGAGTAGTGTTTAATGTACAGTGGTTAAATGAAGTCCACCCTGTGCACGTACCTTGACCACAAACTGATTTTGCTCGGAAGAAAACTGAATGGTTGATCTTGATTCTGCTTCTATCCTGGACTTGACTTGACTTATGACATAATAATGTGTAGACGGACTAATATTGTCGGTCTCATGTTCTACCAATGCGCTGTGTGTGACAGCTGACGGTAACAAACAAAGTGTTACTGCGATCTTCTGAACCCGGTCTTCGGATTTCGTTGTCTGTGAACCTACCTTCCCCATTTTTATGCATATGGATAGCACTTTAGCATGTCCCGATACTACCCTACCATGTCTGAGTATTCGGTTAAACCTCCTTAGGGGTGTTACACTACATTCATTCTAAAATGATACAGACTAAGCGAATAACACTGGTTCGGCAAAAATGGAACCATCACACTGCAGTCTCAACGCCACCAGGCGAGAGTTTTCTAATAAAACCGGGCCACCGTGGTAGCCAGAGTATACCCGGTCGATGGAGAAATGTGACGCAAACAGGACACCCTCACAGGTTGTTGAATCTCGTTATGTCTCAACAACATAGATTTTTCTTTCGCCCACTCGACTTGATTAGAATATATGCCTTCATACAGTGCTGGTACTCCAGCGTGATGCTTCCGCCCTCCGATACCAGTTTGCGCGTCATCTCAAGATAACATCAATTCTCAGGAAAGTTGTGTTTGGGTAAACGAAAGTGTTGTCAGGAAATATTGAAACGGAAGTGATATGAAATAACTTGAAATGTGGTCTGAGGGTTTTCGACCAGTTGAGTTTAAATAAGCATTATATGCGAGACAGTTAAGTGAACCATGGTTAGGAAATTAAGTGTTTACGTTGATTGGCGTGATTAAACATTACTGTAACTATGGTATGGTTTCCAAGATAATTTTGTATATTTGAAAAATCTGGCAATAAGGTGACTTTTTGACAGAAATCAATGGCATACATTTGCAGAATATATCCGGTAACGTTTCGTTATATTTTTACAAACACACACTGCAGACACAAAACAACCTAGCAGACAAGTAGTTACGTTCAAAGAATTTGTATTTGGTAGCGAATAGATTTAAGCGTCCGACCATATTTTTTATGAATGAATATTTAAGCAAGTTTACCCCATTTATCATATGCGGTTTAAACTGCTGCATCCTGCCAACAGGGATCAATAATATCGAAGTGCACACACGATTTGAGCTTTTCCACTAACAACTGAGGAGGTTAATGCCAAAGAGTGATGCTGCCTCAAGCTGGTTTAAAATCAAATTGATTGACATTGACCACCAATTAAGAACCACCACTCCTCATCAACAGTTAATATTGACGAAGGAGTATATTGACGCGTTTCAACAACACCACTGATAATATATATATATGCTATATATATGTATATGTATAAAGTATTTAATAGGGGCACACACTGAGTAGTGGACGACTTGTTGCGACGTTTCAAATCCACACTAGGATCCGTTATCAAACAAGTAAATGTGTTAGAATGAGATTGTTCTGCCGCTCACCGTGCTCGCCTGTCGGTCTGTCATAGCTCGCTGTTCGTTTCAGTGTCAACGATGCTGAAGTAATGGATGTCTATATCTACGTGTCGATTGAACGAATTGCGCGAATAGAGAGCCTCCAGTACAAGCCGTTCCCCTTTCATCTTTGCCCATGCGACCACGTTCGCATGATCTATGTTGACCTCCTGGCTTATGTCCGCGCAGTGGTGTCACAGTTGTGATCGCGTAGACCACGCCGGACTGTTCGCGTGGTTCTACACGATCTTTAGCGTTCACCAAAACTGAACGGAGTGTTGAGTTTGGTTTGTGGGATATTTGGATGCCCAGTGGTTGGAGCATCCTTTGTGTTGCTTCATATGTGCCGTGAATATATGGCACTGTCATTTGCGTTTTGAGTTCTGTACGTTCAGTTCTTGAAAAACCTCTGATAGATGCCTTTATTAAGCTACTGGGGTACCTATTAGAAATGAACAATTTGAACAGGCGCTTTCTTTCTTGTCTTCTCAGTTCAGTTCAGCTACATTGTGTGTCTGCACGTCGAAATAATGTTTGCACGCAACTTTTAGATTGACAGACTGGATGATTGCTATCGAACCTGAGAATGACGTCAGTTGTTGTCGGTTTACGATAGACAGTAGTTTCAAGCGTGCCATCAGGTCTTCTTATGACCGATATACCGAGAAACGCTAGGCGTGAACTTTCTTCCTCTCCGTGTATGAAGCTTATTCCATTTATTGTGTTATTCAAGCAACTGTGGAATTGGTCAAGCTGAGTACGAGGTAAAACAACAAATGTGTCATCCACATATCGAAGCCACACTTTAGGTTTGAATGTTTGAAAGGCTTCACACTCGAAGTGTTTCATCACGGCGTCTGCAAGTAATCCTGATATAGGTGAGCCCATTGGTGTGCCTCTCTTCTGTAGGTAGACTCTGCCATCAAATTGTAGGTAATTCTCCATGCAAAGCTCCACTAACTGAATCAATTCTTTTGAGGAAAGATTCGTCCTGTTGTGGAGGCTATTATCCTCATTTATCAGGAGCTTCAAACTTTCTTTCGCAAGTTTCTTCGGTAGCTTAGTGAAAAGCGATGTAACATCGAAAGAAACTAGTACATCGTCTTCTTCTAACTCCAGGTCCTTAATCTATCTGAAGAAATCAGTCGAGTTGTTTGCGCCATGGTTGTCCTGAGGTGAACATGGCCCGAAAATACGAAAAAGGAACTTCGCCAACTGGCAGTTCGGGGCTGTCCTGGATGCAACGGTTGGTCTCAATGGTACTTGATCCTTGTGGACCTTTGGTAACCCGTATACTCGTGACACTGGTCCCTCAATAGGTCTGAGGTATTTAGCCTGTTCTTCTGTAAGTGATATATATATATGAGGGTTCTGGCACTATCCTGATGGATAAAGCTGAGTACAGACAGAGGATGCACACGTTTCTCTCCGATCCTAGCTGATTTAAGGGGGATTCTGTTCCTGATAACACAACTGAAATCGAAGGCAAAATTTCCCAAGAAATGCAGGTCTTCGTTGAAAGTAATCTGATCGACGAGGTAACGGAAAAGTCACTGACAAATTTCACACATGTACGGGTCTCCAAAATTGCATAAAGATAATATACCGTTGATAGCCATTATCTCCGTGGTCAGTTCAGCTCAACCTTATCTAGCTAAATGGTTGGTGAAGTTTCTGAAAGGGATTAGTGACGCTAGTTCGATTCATGCACTGAGGAACCGTTCTGAATTGTCTCATTTGTTAGTGGACCAACACACTCGGGGGAAACTGTCACAATGGGTCCCAGTCCTTGTTTACCAACGTGCCTCTACAACAGACTTAGCACTATCAGAAAACCGGTTGAGAAGACGCAGACCCATCTAAAAATTCCACCCAGTTAGTTAGACTGGCTCACTGCATTACACTTTACGGGAGAATGATATAGACAAACTGATGGCGTCAACATTGACAGCCGATGGAGACCAGTTCTCGCTGACGTCGTCGTCCCATATCTGAAACAGCAGTCGCAATGTCCGATTGAAACTGTGACGCCACATTGTCGCTTTGTGGATGATATCTTAGTTATCGGAGAACAAGTAGGAAAGAATTTACAGTTTGCGTGCCATTTCAATTGATTTCACTCAAACATAAGACTGAAATTTGGACCTGAGCAAAATCAATGCAGAACGTTTCTTAATTTGAAGCTTTCCTGCGACAACATTTTTTTTGCATTTTTTGCCTCAACAACACATCGACCGTACGATATCCGCATTTCAACGGTTTAGTTTCGGTTCGATGTAAAGTGAGCGTTGTGGGAACACTGTTTAACAAAGCGCATGAACTACTTACTCAGAGCAACCTAGAATAGTAGTGAGTGTTGCTACTGAACAACTTCAATGGTAACGGTTACCCCAATGAGTATATCATGAAGTATTCTAACCTCCGTATCAGGTGTGAAGTGCCTTTCAACTTTCCTAAGATGAACGATTTCCACCAGCTGCCTTTCAAAAAGGATGACCTCGGAACACGCGTGTTAAACGCTGAATTGTGTGTTACAAAGCACTTATCACTCAGCCGAGCCAATCGTCGTCTACACGACAACTCGTACCCCGGGACCCCTGGTCAAAGATTTATTACTATGTTAGGAGACGCATTCTTTAACGAGACAGCCGGACGTATCATCCCACATCGATCGGCCTGCCCAGCTTGGATGGTATGGTCGTGGGTGGTGGTATGGTTCCACTCAGCCAATCAGATTGCTGGTTTGCAGTTGAACGACTATGTGCTATCTGGACTGTTTTACCGCATTGTTTTTTTCATGTCCCCTGTAACGTGATCTGCTCTGACACCCTGACTGCTATATATTGTGGTGGATTATCAGGCTGGAGGGGCGGGGGGAGGCACGTCCACAAACCCTCGACGATCGGATGGCGGACAACAGGGGCAATCGGATGAGTCATCGCTCGATCGGATCGGACCAACGGGCGAGACATGGCACGCAAAATAGGATGGACGACCAAATCGGAGGCTCGATTATTCCAACAATCGGGGAATATCTCGACACGGTCATGGAGGACAGTCAAAGTTTACAGTGGATAGACGGGGGACAACACGAGTGACCGGACGAGCCATCGCTCAACAGAATCGGACCAACGGACGAAGATTAGCAGCTAGAAAACCCCCGGATAGAAGGCGCCCATCACCCACATAAGCCATGCA